>CAKAOI010049014.1:0-15648 GCA_916701655.1 Sebastiscus albofasciatus
TTGATATTAAAAGTTTCATAAAACTAGAGATCAAACACAAAATCTTACAGATAAAATGACACACCAGCTGGAAACCAACTTGTAATATTGAGAACTGACTATATGTGTGGTAGAGGCAGTAAGAACAAGATCAAATGACGACCCCGGCGCATCACAGCTTTGCTTCAAATGTTCGAAAACGCCCTGGGAGACTGCGACTTAATGAGGGAGAAGCGTTTATTATCTCCTCCACCCTCCTGCTCTCTCCCTCCGGACAGCTCTTTGCAACATGACTCATGTCTCTCTGAGAGCAGGGGGGTTCAGTTTCAGCAGATTAAAGCGAGCATGACCTCAAAACAAAAAGTGACAAAAGTGAAACAGGACGGAGCCAGCAGCGGACTGAGATGGAGTCATCTAACTGCTCTCTTGAGCGAAACACATAACAGAGGCTTAATAGTTATTATGTTGCCCGGTAACCAAGATAAAGACATTGAAATCAAGACACAACTTTTGCTTTTTACAGTTGCATGATCTCAGACTTCTCTCAGAGCGAGCAGAGACAAAAATGAGCCTTCACTCAGTTCAGACTGGATGCTTGTTGAAGTAAATCACCAGTCTATAAAAACACCACAGTTGCTGGATTCAAAGACAAAAATACCTGCAAAAATAATACAGAAACTAATCTGACAGTAGTAACACCACAGTACTACAAGTGTTGAGAGACTGACCCTGCAGCAGCATGTGGACGTTGTCGATGTCCAGGGGGATGAACCCCCTCTCCACCAGATCATCTCTGGGGTAGAAGTCTGACGACATACTTTCTCATCCACAGCCTCCCGGCAGCATGGCACCGCTCTGACAGAAAGAGGAAAAGTCAGAGTTAGTGCAGTCCAGTGGAGCTTCAAATGTGAAGCATAACACCATTTCCCATTTGAGGTTTGATGGATAAAGCTGACTTTCTGTCTGAATGATAATGCTAGTTAACAATCAACATAAACACAAGTTATATATTTCTTAGTATTTATTTCAGTGTGATTTAATCATGGTGGCATTGGGCCATAAATACAAATGCAGACTTCGATAACATATTCACATCTGGAATAGTAAAAACTAGGGCTGCAACTAACGATTATCTTCATTGTCGGTTACTCTGTTGAATATTTTCTCGATTAATTGTGTTTCAGTGTTTCCCAAAGCCCAAGATGACGTCCTCAAATGTCTTGTTTTGTCCACAACTCAAAGATATTCAGTTTACTGTCATAGAGGAGGAAAGAAACCAGAAAATATTCACATTTAAGAAGCTGCTCCATTACTCAAACCAATTATCAAAATAGTTGGCGGCTAATTTGATTGTAGATTCAATAGTAGATTAGTTTAATAGACAGCCACTACGGGACTATAGATGCATACTGTACGGCCACCATGATAACTTGCTGTCTGGAGGAAAGAGCTGCATTTGAACACCACTTCCAGACTAATTCAAATTAACAGGATATGCACATGTATAGAAATGACCTCTGCACGATTTGGGACATTGCATTTAAAAGCATGCATAAAACAAATAAACAGTAAAAGTGTTGAGTTTAGCAGTCGCATCATACAAAGACACAGAAAGTTGTGTACCTGCACCGAGACCCTTTCAACAAACCAGCTGAAAACAGTTCTAAAACACAGTTCAGTGGGAGTTGATCATCCTTTATGGAGCTGCTGATCTGTCAGGATGAAGGCTGTGTTTTGTCTTGTTCCGTCTTGCCCTGGGATATGAATAAGTGAACTGAGAAAAATGTGTGACATCTTTCCAAATTTGACGGCTGCCAAAACAAATCACACCGTGGAAAAAAATAAAGGCGCCGTTGATTTGATTTGACCAGAATGTGTTTTTCTGCTGATCGCAAACATGAATGGCAGTTTAAGAGAACAGACAGGTGAGTGAGGCTAAAATAAAGCAGCGTGAAATGGCACCAGGCTTCACCAGTATGTCAGAGCAAAATGTCAGACCAGGTCAAACAGGAGCTGCTGGTTTTGTTTTAACCTGCCTGTACTGCCAGAGGGGTGGGATCCCATTCAAGTGGACAAAACAGGCAGTATTATGTTTTATTACTTGCTCTCTGTAGCTCTGAACAAGTGTGAATATGTACTGTTTGCTAGGGGCTGACAAATACAAGGTCATTAAAGGTCAAAGCCATATATTCTCATCAGGTTAAAACGAGTAAAAGTCAGACAACAACAACAACAAAAAGGCCCAAGAAGAGGCGTCTAAATGTGGTATAATTCTAATCATAGTAAAATGTTGATCTGCATCTGAATTCAGAAGTGCATTAAAATAGGTAACAGGTAGTGACAGACAGTGATGGGATGTGTTACTACTGTAAATATGTATGCCCAGCTTTAGTCTTGAGCGTTGACCGAGGAACTGCCAGTAACACAATATGGCACCAAGAGTCCATCAATATAAGCTGGAGCTTTATTGAGTGATCAGCAAAACCTTGAATTTGATTTAAAGAAGAAAGAAAGGTTTCTGCTAACCTCATAGATGACAACTTATTACAGTTCATTTTGGAAATAAGAGAAGCCATTACATTAGACGCTCACCAAATAGGCTGCTGTAATATCAATACAGATCATTATTCTGGCTGGTCTTCTGTAACTGATTTTATGTGTTGTGGGTTTAAGTATGTAACACTGTCACTCTGACGTCATCAATTAACTTCCTGTAAAAGCATAATTAGATTTCTGAAAGAGTTGTTTTCAACTGTCTTTCTAAAAAGTGAAATTACCGGCAAAACAAATTAAAATACTTCATAATGCTTAATTAAATAATTTGATTACCCCACTGGTCACAATGAATCTGGCCTTCAAGTCCACTAAAACAAACCCATTGCTGTAACCTTGTCCAAGGTCAGTCCCATCATGCTGCTGTTCAACCTCCACACAAGCGTCCTGCAGAAATTAACATGTGCAAGAAGCATTAATGCATGCACACGGACATGCATCGTGTATGTGGGGGTTAAACCGCTAAAGCACGGCATTTCAGTTATCCCAAGGCTTCATGTCAGCTGCAGACGGAGTGACCGTTTGGGGGGTGTGGGGGTGAGAGGAGAGAGTCAGTGGACAGGGGTGAAAGAAACAGAGGGAGAGAGAGAGAGGAAGTAAGTCCAAGTATGACTCATAGAGAGCAACTAATGGGACTCAAACACAGATATCATATGAAGGATTGTATTACAGCTTCATTGTCTGTAACTAATAAACTGTTTAAGGTTGTTATACACTGCTGTATGAGTCCAGATTGTTGACGAGGAAAAGGCAAACAACTCTCAGTGATGTATCACATGTCCTCTTTAGTGAATCTGAGTTGTTTCCATCAGGTCAAAGGGATGTGGTACCACCTCTTTGGACTACCAAATTTGATCTTTCATACCTTGCAGTTAAGCTAAGTTAAACAAATGAATGTGATATGATTGTTCATCTAAATGTGTGAGATTGTGTTTGATTATTGGTGTCATCATTGCTTATTACATGGCTTTGTTGAATACTTAATTATGATTGGTCAATTACGGTCTACGGTCTGTTATTTCTTTATAACAGACCGTAGAGTAGTCAGTAAGTAGCCGTGTAACAAGTGGGATAATGCACAGCGAGAGGGTCATTGTTGTGAAATAAACCCCTTCGTCTGGGTGCATCACCCCGTCGGGGTTTATTTTGCAACAATGACCCGCTCGCCGTTACATAAACATTTGTAATGTTTTGTTATGTCATAAGCAAAGAATGCATTACCAAAACTAACTAAAAGAGAAGAGGAAAGAGAGAGAGAGAGGAATAAGTGAGGAAGACCAGTCAGGCTCGACAGATGAAGAGAGATGAAGAGATCAAGAGAGGAAGAAGCAAAAAGACAGTAAAGGAAGGAGAAATGCAGCAGAATGAGATGAACCTAAAGGAGAAAAGAAAGAAAAGGACAAAGAGAGAGTAACAAGAAGATTATAAGTAAGAGACAGAAGAGAACGAAGGGCGAGCCCACAGAAGGGCAAGAGACAGAAACAGAGAGCGAGCCCGTGACAGTTCTCTGAGCCAAAGTCACAAGTCTCTCCGGTCAGCTCTAATTGTAGCAACAAGGCAGAGGGCAGTGAAACACATAGCAGAGAGACACTGTGCTGGAAAAATCACAGGGAGGGGGACGTCAGGAGGCCACGACACCAGCGTTAGACCATTTTTAAACATATTTATTAGGGCTGTCAAAGGTAGGCGATAATAACACGCTAATTCGTTTTAATGCCACTAAGTTCATTAAAGGTACTATATGTAACTTTGACACCGGTGGCTGTTAAGTGAACTGCACCCTGTTGCTTGTGTACTTGCTCGCACTCCGTAGACGCAAGCGATCCTCCTGTGCGTCGGCCAAAACAGTGACGTGACGTGACATTACATTACGGTCATATATCACCATCACTATCTGTAACGTCCAATCTCCATGATACCAACTAGCTCGCCATTTGCGAATGACTTCACCAGCTAACGTTACGAAGCAAAACCCTCCCGAGTCCTTTACATAGAAATCAGTCCAAAGGATGTTAAGGCTGTTACTTTACAAACAGTTCACACATCGGCAATACAAAGCAATTAATACATGTGAAATTGTTACATATACTACCTTTAACACATTAACGCATGCGATTTTTAGGTTGTTGTTTCAAAACTAGAGTGAAGATACTGCTATCATGTGAAACTAGAATACTAGCTTGTTGCAAAGAAAGTTAAATAATGCTCCGAATTAGGGCTAAATTTTTGATGAGGAAAAACTGGCATGTTCATTTTCAAAGGGGTCCCTTGACCTCTGACCTCCAGATGTGTGAATGTAAATGGGTTCTATGGGTACCCACGAGTCTCCCCTTTACAGACATGCCCACTTCATGATCATCACATGCAGTTTGGGGCAAGTCATAGTCCAGTCAGCACACTGACACACTGACAGCTGTTGTTGCCTGTTGGGCTGCAGTTTGCCATGTTATGATGGGAGCATATTGTTTTATGCTAAATGCAGTACCTGTGAGGGTTTCTGGATCAATACCTGTCATTGATTTATGTTCAGCTTGGAGCATTATTTAGCCTCCTACGCAACAAGCTAGTATGACATGGTTGGTACCGATGGATTCTTCAGGTTTTCTCATTTCATATGAGGCCAGTATCACGTAATTATCACATTAACCTTAAATGCCATATTAGAATTATTATACATTTTTGATTGATAGAACAAAACTAAACTGAGTTGAAGTATTCAAATATAACCAACACCAGTCAGGACTGAGCTGAAGTGATTTGAATCAGTGTAACGAACACTGACATCCACAGTTTGCACAGTAGATGTAAACAAACACCTGTTTAAACCACATCTACCACATTCCCATCGCAGGTATGTCAAAAACAACTCTCTCCTGATGCTCTCCTTCTCATCGTCAAAGTCATGACTCACTCTGCAACAACAACGAGCCTCTCTCATTAGTTCTCTCTAAATGATTTCCAGCAGGTCTTTGTGCTCTTTGTCTAAGCCTGGGCGATAAATCAACAGCTCCGGTGTTGTGGAACCTGTCACAGAGTGTTCCCAGACACACCCTGGAAGATATGATAATAGCAAAAAGGAGAGCCGATCTCTGCTTTCATTTCACTGAAAACACAACACAGAGGTGAGTTTGGGACAAATACCCTGCAGGCACACTTTCACTTTTTTTAAATTCATTTTTAAAGCTGCCGTTGGTAACTTTGATAAAATATAAAGCTGTCACTACATCCTGCCAGTAGTGCATGAGACGTGTTTCTCCCCCTCCTCCTACTGCTTCTAATGGCATTTGCAAGATTCCACCACACCTGAAGGAAAACAACCAATCAGCTGTCTCTGGCCAGCTGTCAATCCCTGTTCGTGAAACTGGTTTGCTCCGGCCGGTGGGCGTTGTTTGGTTTTGGCTTTTTTCAACATGGCTACCGGGTCACAAACTCTCTCATTATACAGCTAAACAGTACTCTAGAATCTGTTTCTACAAATGTTAAATAAGGCGAGAAATCATTACAGGCATTACAGTAACAGAATATTGATTCATATTTGGTCAGAGCTGCCGAGGTTGACAGTTTGGTTGGAGTTTTGCGAGCAGTGATTGGCAGTTTTGTTTTTTCACAGATTATCTGTTTTCGGGGTCGTCTAAAAACACGTGGGAAACGCCAACAGTACCGCTTTCTTTTATCCAAGGTGCTTGGGAGGTTGTGCTCCTGTCGCACCTGCCGTTACTAGGCAGCCAAAACCTGAACGCTGTAATGAAGATAATGAAGTTGCGGCAATTTAGCAGCAAAATCCTCACTGACTTAACTAAAGTCAGAACAATGATTAATGGACTTCCAGCACCGTGAATCTCTCACAGTAGCTTTACTGCTCGATTTGTCTGTCAGTCTGTCTGACCTTTCAACTGGATGTTGTGACATCCTCGGACAGAAAGGGTGAATCAAGTCAAATAGTCCGTGGGACAACACTTGTGTGTCACGATGGCGTTGCTCCCACGTTTGAGCGTGCCTGCCGCGGGTCTACGTTGACAACAATGGATTTGAGGGCGCAAAAAACGCGACATGTGTGCGGCCCCCTTCTGCACTACTATCAGGATATAGTGACAGTTTTAGAAAAATAACTTTCTATCATATGTGCTCAAAGTTGCCGACTTCAGCTTTAACATGCAAGATCTGTGGATATTCTCTTGAGGTCACTGAGATCTGGCTTGGGTGAGCTTTGGCTTAAAAGCACCGAAGATGGAGACTAGTTTGTGTCAATTCTCAATTGAAAAATAATTGTTTTAAAGTAATGACAGTTGGGATTTTCACAGAAAAATACAGGAGGATGTATTAGATGGATGCTTATGATGATGCAATAGATCAGTTAACACTGTGAAAAGGTCACTGCCACTCCTTTGTTACTTCAAGTCACTTGCAGAAAGGCAGGTGTTAGTCACAGTCGCCATCCAGCTTTTCCTGAATGGTTGGGATTCAAACCTTCCAGTCAGCAGGCAGCTGCTCTAACCTTTGGGCTGTGACCGACCATCCGCCATGCAGATCCCTGGTATGCCGCCAATCAAACCAGGCCACACTACCATGCATACCGTGATATGCATTTCTAATCCAGTGTGCTTAGCAGAATGATTCTCATGTCATGACAATTATCCTCCACATAGGTGGGTTGTGTCAATGTTGTTCATCTGCTTTAGCAGCCGGGAAGCGTTGATTAATAAAACGAATGGGCTCTCAGGATGAAGCACAACCTCTGGATTTCTCTGTTTGTTCAGAGAGCTGAAGACACATGAAGAGAATGTCCACTTACGACATAGCACTTAACCTAAACTATAATCTTACAGTCTTACAGGCAAACATTTTCCACCAGAAAGCAATGCGTACATAAACACTGTAACCCTTACAAATCAGACACATAATTGACATGAGGTACAGAGAAGATTACGGTGCATATAAAGCTTCAACAAGGAAGATTATCCATTTTAATATGAATATAAAATGTATATAATAAAATAAAATAAAATGTTGCAGGGTAATATATTTTTTTAAGAGGAAAAACAGTCAAGAAATCTCTATTTCCAGCTCCCTAGATGTTAATAATAATAATATTATATAAGAGTTGTGGACAAAACAAGACATTTGAGGACTTTGGGAAACACTGATTGACATTTTCGAACATTTTATAGACCAAACAACTAATCAGTTAATCAATCCTGATTAATTGACAATGAAAATAACTGTTATTTCAGCCCTAAATTAAATAGATTTTTTTTTAGACACAGCAACAAAATGTTATATTTAAAAAACAATAAGGAATACATACAATACCATGCAATTATTCCATTGGCACAATAAAATATATAATAATAATCTACTATTACATCATGCAAAATATGTAGGATATTAACATCTCTAATGCCAATGTCAACCCATTTATAATTAGTTTGTTTTTATATTCCTGCAGTATATAATTACTAAGTGCTACAAAGTGCACTCCCTTTGACTGCAGGAATGTGAGATAGTGTCGCTGTTATGAAGCTGTCAAGGCCCAAAAATAGCATCAGGGAACACTTGTGTTCGGCTGCTTTCAGACCAGTTCAGCTGTAACGAGTCCTTGAGGAGGACCAGAGGACTTTTTTAATAACGTAACAAGTGGTTGACCTGCAGGTTTAACAAGACTATTATGACAAATCACACAAGGAAGAGGAAACACAGGGCACGACCGCAATAACATAATGATACCTGGGATCAATTAGAGCTGGGTTATGTAAACCTCACCGCCTAACAACACAGTCAAGACCCAATGCAATATTTACAACTGCAGATACTATTGGTAGTAAATAAAAACAAGAGGTTGTCTGAACTTACATGCAGCAGAGGAGTGTGCTTTTTGGTTAGAAGATGCAGGTCCAGCCAATAATGATTTCCAGTGTGGAGGAGCAGATCTTGCTGTGTAGTAGTTGGTGGAGGTGAAACCTGAAGCTGACTGATCTGCAGCCTGCAGAGAGCCCCAGGCCGGGTCGGGCTGACACCGGAGAAGCCGGAGCCATAACGCCCAAAACTCACTGGGAGACTAAATATAGAAACCCAGTCAGGGTACAACACACACACACACACACACGCACACGCACACACACACACACACACACACACACACACACACACACACACACACACACGCCCTCCTCCAGTCTGACACTGGTGGCTGCTGTCACCTGGGTTAACGGTTCCAGCCCCAACAAGAGCTTGAAACCTCAAGTTTAATGTCAACTGAGCTCAAATCACAAACCTGCAAACTACCTGCAGCTCTGGTC
The DNA here is from genome assembly GCA_916701655.1 of Sebastiscus albofasciatus. Taxonomy (NCBI): domain Eukaryota; kingdom Metazoa; phylum Chordata; class Actinopteri; order Perciformes; family Sebastidae; genus Sebastiscus; species Sebastiscus albofasciatus. The sequence goes on from CAKAOI010049014.1 coordinate 8,829, forward strand.
CTCCTTTTGTTCATTCATTTGGTCCAATTTCACTGATGACAACTAAAACTATGCCGTTTTTATGTCTGGTGAATGTGCACCATTTAGCAAACGTTATTGCTCATTAAGCTGCACTCAGTAGCCAAACCTTAACTTGCTGCAGTGGCAACGTCAGCCTAATTTATAATCAAACTACAAGGCAACAAGGCAGGTTGAACATAGTATTAAAATTATAGAAATAAAAAAATAAAAATTCTAATTATATGATTAAAATCCGTATGTGTCTAAGTAGAAACAAATAAAACAATAAATAATAAAATATATTAAAGTACATATATTGTAAATAATAAAGGTTAATACATTCAAGCTCAATTAATTTACACCTCTTAGCATTTATTTCGAACATTTTAAAATTATATATTTCAGGTATTGACATTATAAACGAAATTCATTAATATCTATAATAAAACAATGAATAAGAAAATATATTAAAGTACATATATTGTAAATAATAACGCTCTATTAATTTGGACATCGTACACCTCTTAGCAGTTATTTCACATATTTTAAATGATATATTTCAGGGATTTACAATATAACCAAAATTCATTAACATCTAAATTAAAACAATAAATAAGAAAATATATTAAAGTACATATATTGTAAATAATAAAGGTTAGGCCTACAGTCAAGCTCTATTAATTAGTACAATCTTACACATCTTAGCAGTTCTTTTGTAGATGTTCAATTATTAAATGTCAGAGATTTACAATACAACATTCAACATTCATTACAATAAGCATTAGTTTTTTGTTGTTAAACAATAATAGTTATAGTTAATAATAGTTAAAAAGCAAATTAAAACACATTATGCTACTCCTCCTATGATCCTTATGTTTCCCAGGGTGCCCTAGATTGCTGAAGAGCTGACTCGGAGGTCAAAGATCACACAGGCTGGAGAAAAGCACCGAGCTCCAGTGTCCTAACAGATTATTTTTGCAAAGTATGAAACTAAATATTTTTTTCATCAGACGAGCTTGAAAAAAGCTATCCAGGAATTGTCAACAAAATCAATTACAGTAAGTAAATGGTGACGAATAAAGGTACCAGAGGACAGAAGATGGAGGATTAAAAGTTGAGTGAATGAAGGAATGAGCAGCATTCATAATATTGGTGCAGCACTACGGGCACTGTTGGTATAGTACAGTAGTTACCTTTCTGTTTAGGCAGTAATGTGCATAAAAATATGTCTATAGATGTGTTGTTTATGCGACCACAAATAAGCTATCCACATTGTTCCAGCAAAATTAAAAACATTAGGAACAGACAAAACTACAATATCATTAAGGAGAACAGTAATAACAAAGTATGCAAAATTATAAAGTCGAAAAGGCTTCAAAGCAAGACCTGATTAAACTGCTGCAATTTGTGAAACAACACGTGAAACGTCAGTTTGTCAATACTAGAAATGAGCAGCAGAGGTCAGCACAACATCACGTTCCTGCTGGGCTGCTCACGTCTGCAGGGAAACCTGTTTTATACAGTACATGAGGACAAGCAATGAGCTGACGCAACATTCATGATCCTCTGTTTCATTATGAGCTGTTTAAACCGACATCTTTCACTGCAGGCCAAGTGCCTTGCCCAAGGGAACCTCAGTGGCAGTGCTTTTTCATTTATTGTTCCCTGAGTAAACAGAACATAGAGAGTCTTATGTACTAAAGGTTGGAACATTTACAGTTCCATCACAACTGAGCAGACTTCAAACTCATCCTGATGTTAACCCTGTTTGCAACAGGTGTGGACATTAACGGCTCTCTTTGGGGTAATACCGGACACCGTCTTGACCCTATCGGCTAGACGACTGATATTAGTTAGTTGGAAGTCATCCTCTCCTCCATCACCATCCCATGAGGCTGGGATCAGCAATGTTCTTCATTTTAGTAAATTAGAAAAGATTGAATACACACTGCGAGGGTCTACGGTAACAATTTTCAAAATGTGGGAACCCCTCTTTGATCATAGATTCCACCAGTGAAGAGCCGGCTGCTGGTCACTACATTATCTCTCTCTCTCTCTCTCTCTCTGTCTCTCTCTCTCTCTCTCTCTCTCTGTATAAATGTATGATTAATTGCAAATTAATCATACATTTTTAAACCCTCACAGGTACTGCATTTAGCATAAAACAATATGCTCCAATCAGAACATGGCAAACTGCAGCCCAATAGGCAACAACAGCTGTCAGTGTGTCAGTGTGCTGACTTGACTATGACTTGCCCCAAACTGCATGTGATGATCATAAAGTGGGCATGTCTGTAAAGGGGAGACTCGTGAACCCATTTACGTTCACTGATCTGGAGGTCAGAGGTCAAGGGACCCCTTTGAAAATGGACATGATGGTTTTTCCTATTTTTATTTCTTATTTTTATTGTAAAATTAGTTATTGATCAATGAAATGCTTTATATTTACCTGACTCTTGTGGTCCTCCATAGGATTGACGCTGGACATCCAAAAGGAAACGAAAAATTAGGAATAACTTTTTGTAAGATATCATACAAACTGTTGTATGAGAATACGTTGAATCAATAATGTTATCAAGTAATCGCTGACAATAATCTGATTGTTATTTTTTTTCAAATGTAATCTGATTATAGTTATTTATTTTTTGTAATCTTACGTGATCCTGATTACATGTAATCAGTTACTACCCAACCCTGCTGGCTGAACTCCTGTTACTGGAGCTGCTTCTTTTACAGGATGGGTTAAATTAAGGAGAGGAATTCCCCATAAAAGTTAATGAAAAAAGAAGCAAAAATGCATAAAAAAATTAATTTGAAAGCCGCGAATAATTTCCGTGTGTAAATCCAGGCTTACGCCCTTTGTACTGGATTACAATTAACCTCCCTGTAATCACCACTGTTATCCAATTACATGCATTCTGTTATTCCACACCGTGCACATCGTTCAATAATAGCCTCCAGATGGGTAATTCCTCCTGATAGTGCGGACGGAGGACAGTGTTTAACCCGTCCCCGGCTCATCCTCCTCAATATTTCCTCTCTAATCTAACTTTAATTGCTTGGCTTCAACTTTCAACTTCACTTTTTAAAGATTCATTTCCTGAACTACTTGAGAGCAGTTCTGCTCCGCCGGCTCCACACACTGCCCGCCGGGCCTCTCCTCTCTGCACAACGGTAATTTCTTGATGAGGTGCTTACTCACCCGAATCAATTCTTCACGTCTCCTTCCTCCTTCCTCCTCTTCCTCCTCCTCCTCCTGTCATTGTCTCCTGGGAGGACTGACACATGCAACCCTTTCTGGCTTAAGTGAAGCTTTAACATGCCTGCAAGACACACCAGCTTTCTCTCTCTCTGTCTCTCTGTGTCTCTCTCCCGGCTGCGAGGAAAAAGAAAGAAAGACATGATGAAAAGTGTGAGACAAAGTGTGGGAGCTGAGGGGTGAAGTGATTACAGTCGGCATGTGAGAACAGGAGCAGGGTCTGTCTGTGTGGAGCCAGCTAATTGAGCTCGGATGATTGAGTAGACACAGGTAGGCCTCTGTGTTGGACTACGTTGTTCCCCCTCTTCCGTGTGGATGACGATGAACAAAACCCTTAATCAAGCTAATGGAACTAGATGGGCAGCGACAGGTAGAAGGGCCTCCGGGGGGGATTTTAAAGGGAGTCAGGGAGGGGAGACTGAGGTGAGGATTTGAGCCTCTGATTGGCAGGACACAGGATGATAAAACAGCCCCGGCTCGTTCTGTCAGATCCATTAGCGGGTAGGTTCAGGTCTGAGGAGCACAAAGGGACAAGGACTGCGGTTCGTGTTCGCCGTCCACACTGACAACTTCAGAGCTGATGCTGCAGGCCGGCGACTGTGACAACAGCTGCAACAAACCGCTTAAACTTTAGTGTGTCGGCGTCTAGTCCACAGTCTACACATTTGTGAGTCGGAGCTGAGATGATCCTGCAAAGGAAGAAGTCACAGTGGTGAGTGAATTCAGCTTTGGGGGCCGTGTTACAGAAACTTTCTATCTCAAGTCTTAAGTTAAGATAAGAAAACTCTAAGATTGTTTCTAAGACTTTTCCCCAATTTGTTATTACAGAAGTAACTTTAGGAATCCTATCTACTTCATCCTATCTTATCTCAGGTTAATACTCAGTCCAACATTGGAGTGTAGTCATATTAGTTCTGTATATTAACCTTGTGTTCTCCTGCACCATATAATATTTATTTTTGTTATGTTTGCGTAGTCTTAATTTGTGCAAAATAAAAAAAACATAAACATTGCTTATCAACTTTTATGTCTGTTGCCTGGCAACCGACACTACTTTTCTCATCTTTACATTATTATATGACATTTACATTAGCAACACTTTCAGGTTCATACTTGTACTCTGGGTTTCTACTAGAACGTGTTCACATACTTTAATGTTCAAAAAACGCTTTATCTTTCTCATAGTGTCTGTGTGAATATACCTGTATTCACATTCTGTCTGGAACGCTCCGTTTTAGCGTCTGTCTCTTTAAGACCCCCTCCTGGCTTGCAAGAAATATCGTTAGTGAGTTAGCATATCATGAAAAAAGTCCACTTTAAGTGGAAATGAATATCCCAAATATTCTATTAGGTTTGATTTGGTTTCAATCTATCACGAGAAGAGTCACATTTTTGTTTTATAATTTTAAAAACACCAGTAATATACTTTGTAATATTTCAATTAAAGTTAAACTGGATGATTTAAATAGATTTTTTTAAAGGTACAGTGTGTAGGATTTGGTGGCAACTGAGTACCCCTCCGCTCACCTTTTCACAAGCGTGTAGGAGAACTACAGTGGCCTTCAGGTAACGTTAAAACGTAAAGCAGCTACCAAACACTGGCCCTCTCTAGAGCCAGAGTTTGGTTCGTCCGTTCTGATAATAAATGTAGAATTCCTGCAATAAAAGCATTTAAAATGATTTTGCTAGAAGCTTATAATAAGGGAGGAAAAAGTAGTTCAGTAGTTCACCGTCTGTGCATCTTGAATAAGACTCCTTCACAGTGACAGAACAGACCTCAGAATGCATCATGTGGTTTACAGAGCCATGAAATATGACATATTACTGATTCCTGCAGAAAAAAACACTCCTTTTCTTTTTAGTTGCAGACCTCGAGCTGGTTGGGATTCAGTCTCTGCTCTGCTTCAGTCACATTTCCAGCCTGTTCTTCTAACCTGAAGCTTAAAAATCAACTTCTCCTTTATTTCCATCTTTCATATATGAACACACAAGGCTTTAAAAAGCTGCTCATGTTCTGTTGCATCTGTGTGCTTGTCACCCTGAGGAGGTCTGGACGGCTGCTGCTGTGCTGGATCCTGCTCTGGATCTCTCTGCAGCCAGACTCCCTCCACCGGGTGTCAGCCGTCAACCTGCGGCGCTTCATCGGCTGTGCCGTGCGGGAGTTCACCTTCCTGGCCAGGAAGCCCGGCTGCGGGGGTCTGCACGTCACCACCGACGCCTGCTGGGGGCGCTGCGAGACCTGGGAGGTGAGGGGCTGAGAGGCAGCTACTGTAATCCATACTGTACACAGAGAGAGAGAGAGGAGAGGAGAGAGGAGGAGAGGAGAGGAGAGGAGAGGAGAGGAGAAGTGACACAAGCAGAGCTGACAACTTTACACAAAATGAGTGTGTGCTGTTTGCATCGGCTCACATTTGAAGAAAGAGAGAAGAAGATGGATTAACAGACAGTGAGAAGAATCCTGTAGATACAGTAGAGAGACGGAGAGATGATGATCCCCATGGAGAAGATGTGTTTTCTCTCCTCCCTCCAAAGGGAGGTTAATGCAAGGTCGGCAATTCAGCAGCAGCAGATAGATGGACAAATATTAGAAGAGATAACAGATAAATATATGCATGTCAGATGTCTAAGAAAGACATATTCTGTCTTTATATTAACCCTCTGAGACCCTCAATAGAGCCGTTTATGTCTAGGGGGTACAGGTGGTCTTTAGGGGAAGATAGCAGGTCAACAGTAGATGTCACATAGAAGTGGTGTTCATCATCTGAAAGCTGGAACCTGGAGATTAATTTGAGATGCAACTCAGCACTGTGTGTCAAGTTGTTAGTATATGATTGAAGTATATGATGGTCATCCTCATGCTCTATTACGTCTCAGCAATGTTTGGGTTGATACCATTTGTTACACAGATTTGGTGCTAAATTTAACTATGTCTTATCAATCAAGAATTGATAAAATTATCAAAAATCCCTCCAGAATACCACATTAAGACACCAAGACCTTGAGGAACACCACAGAAAAAGACATGCTGTGATTTGGGATCAAAAACTTTTGACATTTTGAGATTTCTGCAAGAATTTGCACTTTTTTCGCACGATTGTATAGCGAGCACTTCTGTTGTGTAAACATGCATCCATCCTCTGAATGCTCTAGGTCTCTAGTCTGATCCATCCATCCTCTGAATGCTCTAGGTCTCTAGTCTGATCCATCCATCCTCTGAATGCTCTAGGTCTCTAGTCTGATCCATCCATCCTCTGAATGCTCTAGGTCTCTAGTCTGATCCATCCATCCTCTGAATGCTCTAGGTCTCTAGTCTGATCCATCCATCCTCTGAATGCTCTAGGTCTCTAGTCTGATCCATCCATCCTCTGAATGCTCTAGGTCTCTAGTTTGATCCATCCATCCTCTGAATGCTCTAGGTCTCTAGTCTGATCCATCCATCCTCTGAATGCTCTAGGTCTCTAGTCTGATCCATCCATCCTCTGAATGCTCTAGGTCTCTAGTCTGTGGCTGTAAAGTTTCATGAGGCTGTGATTATCCTAGAGGTCACCACAGGTCATTTTA
>CAKAOI010049015.1:0-45155 GCA_916701655.1 Sebastiscus albofasciatus
GGAGTTCGTGGAAAGCCCGGTTAGTCACATACTGTGCTAAAGGTTGAATGCCTCCATGCGTTGGTTTCCGATGCTGAGGGGCACTTACCAAATGGCGGTATTCGACAAGTTGGGAGTGAGAACGGGTTCCTCATGTACACATTGTCCTTAGTGACAAACCCCCACCCATCCTAAGTGATGCTAAGGCTGCGTTCAGACCAATATTTGCACTGCATCAAAAAACAAATCAGCCTTCCTGTTGATTTCAATTAGACCACTGCAGGGGGCTCGGTCAAAAAAAAGTCAGGGTCATCTGGCAAAAACGTTCAAACTAGCTGCAGCAACATAGAGTTCAAATTCCTGATACATGACTTTGCAACACAAACAGCATAATTCTACTGTTTACCTCGCGCTCATCAAGGATAAAGTAATAGTCGCCGTGGTAACTTTCCAGAGCTGTAAGATCCTGTCTCATTGTATTATCAGTAGCTGTCATGCAGTGTTTTTAACATCTGATAAGCCTTAAACTGGACTTTCTGAATTGTATTTCATCTTCTCAACAGTACCTTTAACAGCACGCCCATACCAACACAGCGGATGTGTTTATTTCTCTATATACTTATTTTAATGCGGTGCTATTTTTGGTCTGAACATGACTGGATATGTTCAGACTTTGAGAATGGGACATCACTTGTTCAAATCACTTTTTGAACAAAGAATTTAAATAACTACCACTCTCCTCTCTAGTAGGCTGCACAGTTATGGCCAAAATGATGATGTGGTTATTTGGATCAATAATGAGATCATGATTATTTATCACAATTATTCATTGATTTTAGGGACAAAATATTTTTGTTGCACTTTCACATTTAAATCAACAAAGCGCCGCTTTCACTTCCATGCTGTGTATTACTCTTCTACTCTGGATTGCAGCTGCAACATTCAGGAAATGTTTCACAGGCTGCTGCTGCAGGATGCAAGTGCAGCGGCATGACAGCTCCCCAAAAGAGAAACCAAAACATCTCAATTGCCCCCTGGTGGCTCCATTTACACGTCAATATGACAGTCATGGTCATTTAATTTTGGGAAGCTAAAATCGTAATAACGATTAATTTTTGATTCATTGTGCAGCCCTACCATCCACTTATTCTCCATTTCGTCTAGCAAAGCTCAGTGGCCAGCAGTGGATAGCTAAAGAGGAACATATGTGCTCAGCAAGACTTTTCCACAGGTTAAAAAAGTGAGAAAAATGACTCACATTGACATGATTGATTGGTAAGGACTGACTAGCCACTGTGGGATTCCCTTTGAAACTTGTTATCTAATATCGTGGGAATTGTGTTTTCAGCAAGTCAGTCAGTGTGGCACCAAACGTCTCTCACTAAAGAGCAAAGCCGTCTAAAAGAGCCCACATCAGACAGAGGAAGTGGTTAGACACTCCACTTTTCCGGCTCATTCACCTCATCGATTTTCTTAATCAAAGGCTAAACTGATTTACAGACCAGTGCTGTTACACGAGCCTAAAAAGATGTATTAGGTTCCGTCTACTAAACAGATTTCCATCTAGCAAGTGAAAAAAAAAAAACACACGTTGTTATGGACACAGACAAAAGTTCAGAGTAGTAATATTTTGTCTACATATTTGACTGAACCTTGGCCTGTGTGTACTGGGGAAAGCGGATGGAATCAAAGCCAACAGATGGAGAAAGAGACAGAAAAACACAAGTTATAAACAGAATGAGATTCTTAAAAGCAGCCCCATTGACTGTGTCATGACCCTGTGAGCTGAGTGAAAATAGATTGAAATAATGAAGCTTACAGCCAGGCCCAACCTGTCCTTTGGTAGACTTTTAGACTTTTATATAACAGCCCATATAATTGTGCCTTTAGATGTGGACCCTGTTTTCATTCCGCTGGGCTAAAAATCAATAAGTGCATTTAGATTAGTTTGTGAAGTATTGGTTAATAGTTTTCTCCTACAGCTGGGTATTTTTCCCCATATAGCATTTACAGAGTTCTTGAACTTTAATACTTGTTTGTTGGATCGAAAATACAAACTAACCTTTGGGAATTAGGACAAATGTAGTTTCATACTAGATAATGAAAACAAAATTCTTCTAAGGGATTCAAGAACCGGCCAAGGCCATTTTTCTCCAGAGCAGTCATTCTCAACCTGGAGGCTGAGAGGCTGAAATCCTGCCGGTGGAATACAGAGAGAACAAAGGTTTTATTTCAAAGCTAATTTCAATTTTCTGGTTAATGCGTTTCCCTTCTGAAATAATTAATAACAGACTACAGTATGCTCTCTAGTCATTCAATGAAACAGACTGAAAAGTAGCAAATGATCATTTTGTCTTTCAGATTATCCTCTGATATGTGTGTGCACAAATAATCATCCCTTTTACTTTATAGGTCACAAAGCCAAAAAAAACAAAGCCACCAACATATTAGTTTAATTCTTGCAAAACACCTCCTTTTGTTTGTCTTCTTTGCAGGTTATATCGAGGAGGCGTGCATCATCCCCTGTCCCTCAGACTGTAAACTCAGTGAATGGTCCAACTGGTCACGCTGCAGCAAGTCCTGCGGCAGCGGAGTCAAAGTTCGCTCCAAATGGCTTCGAGAGAAACCTTACAATGGTGGCCGGCCGTGTCCCAAACTGGACCACATCAACCAGGTACAGACGCTGAAACTGAAGCTCAAGCTCAGTTTTGAAGTCTGAATTGGTGGCTGAGCAGGAGATTGAGGCCTTGTCCTCACGCACATGTGTATTGTTTTTATAAATGTAAGCTTTTTCTATTCGGTTTGGCCCTTTGTCCACACCAAAACGGCATTTTAGGTCACTGAAAACGGAGCTTTTGAAAACTGAGTTTTCAGCTTGTAATGTCAGAGTGTGCGCCATTATCTCCTTCGTGATAATAACTAATGAGGTGACATGTCGTGCAATGGCGGCATAAATACATCCATTAACGGTGGACGTGGCCAAATAACCTTGCTAACAGGACTCATTACATGTTTACACATAAAAGTGCGGTTACTATTCCACTATATTGATGATCAGAGGCGTCAGAATGCGCTAATAGGCCACTGCCAATGTCACCGGTGTGTGTGGCCCAACCTGCCCACTGGCTTTTACAGCGCTTCAAATGTTTTTGTGCCTTTGTCTGGAGGTTTTTTAGTTTTTTTTTAAACCATGCTTATGTGGATGTGATTTTTTTTTTCAGAACGAAGGGGGGAATACACCATTTTCAAAAATCGCCATATACATGTGGACTAGGCCTGAGATAAAAACCTGATTCTTGAATATTTAGCTGTGCTACAATATATTTCTACTTATTACAAGCGTGATACACATAATACGTATCCAACACTGGAGAGAGGGAGAGAGAAAGGAATTAATTATTAATGAATAATAAGCTTGAGTCTGCAGAGCTTTCCTCTACCTTCCCCTCGTTATTGCTGCACTCATTTTTTGCTGAGCAGCGACAGTACAAAAAGCATTGGGTGCTATAAATGGATCCCATCCAACATATTAATGCCCCAACGTGTGCCAGTTGATACCTTAAGGTTTCCATGATTTGCAAAAATGAAATGCTTTCCAGGCCTGTGAGCATCAGCAGATGCAGATTAAGGTTGTGTTGATCTACGCCTGCCAGTGTGTGTGTGTGTGTGTGTGTGTGTGTGTGTGTGTGTGTGTGTGTGTGTGTGTGTGTGTATCTGCTAAGTTCACACAGGTATTTATGCCAGAGGCTTTTCTGATTATGTCCTCTCGAATGTTGCATTAATCATAGGTTCTGCACTATATGAACAGTTGGCATGTGCTCATTAATCCGTCTGTCTCCTTTTAATCCACCCCGATGCTTGCTGGATGTGACTCATCGCTACAGGCCCAGGTAAGAGCTGCTTTCCTCAGCTATTTGTAAATGTAGTCGCAGATGTTAAGTGTCACTGATGTCAGTGGGTCACTGACAGATAGATGTAAACAGTCACAATATCCTCACTGTAAGTAAACAAGATACTATCAGATTGGAGTTTTATTTATACTGACATTTCTCAGAGTCAGAAATAATCTTGTTGGCTGAGTTAAACCTCAGAGAGCTGAGCCAAAGAATCACCGTGTATTAGGCAAAACTTAACTGACAAACTTGCAGGGCTAAGAGGAAATATATTTATAGAAATATAGATTACAGAGGCCACTTTTTTTTTCACGAGTATGATGATTATAACCATGAGTTGGCTCAACCCAGAAGGAAAAACTACCAATCTGCTCCCTTTGATTTGCTGTTGTATCTACTTTAAAGTATATCGAGAACACGTTTTGCACATAAATAATGTTTTTCTGTCCTCAGGTGTATGAGGTGGTGCCGTGTCAGAGCGACTGTAATCAGTATGTGTGGCTGGCCGAGCCGTGGAGCGTGTGGAAAGTCAGCAACGTGGACTTAAAAGAGAACTGCGGCGAAGGTGTCCAGACCAGAAAAGTCAGGTATATATCAAGCAGTCTGTCCTCCTAGGTTTATATTCTTTATATACTGTACATCAGTAGATACATAACTATTGATAGTAGTGTATATTAGCGCTGAGGGTGGGTCCATCTGCATTATTTTCTGCGTTTTTCAAATGGAAACGCCCGCTCAGCTGATAGCAAAAAACACTGACGTAGGTTACCACAGTAAGGTTATGAATAATGTGAACGCTAGCACAAGCTGAGTCAACGTCAGCTGTGCTAAGTTTGGAAATGACGGCGAGGTAAAGTGGCTGTGGACGGGAGCAGCAGAAAATCGTATTTTAGCCACCTAAAAACAGTTGTTATAAGTTTAAGTGTACGCTATATTTAGAATATTTTCACCATTTTATCTTGCCGTCAGACAGCCCTTTCAGACGGAGAACTGTCTTCAAAGCCACCAGACTCCATTGACGAAAACAGTTATTTTACCTCGAGAACACGGGAGTTGCTGGTCTACCGCTGTCTCGATAAGTTATAGTTTGTTTGTGTTATTATGTGACTTTCGGATCTGAATTAATGTGGCGTCAATAGCAATATTCCTGTCTGCTTCTCCATGTAAGTTACTGTATGTAACGTTAATACACTGACTAGGATGTATCCTGTATATACTGTATTATGTAGCAGCGCCACCATGCAGAAACCTCTTTATCTGTAAAAAACAAGCAATATGAAGACATCACTTTGGGCTTTTGGAATATGCAATGAGCACTTGTTAGTTACGTTTATTATAATTATTATTATTAATCAGAAAAAATATATATTTGTAGATTAATCTACAGCAGTTGCAGGCTGTCAGACCTCTACTAAAGCTGACGCTGCTAATTTTTATTCAAATTTGACTGCTTTGTGTGAAGTTATGCATGTTTTTGGAAGAAAAAAACATGCAAAAGATCTGGGCTAACCTGTCTATCATGATTCAGCTCACAGTCAACAATCGACACACTGCCAAATCCTCTCGTGGTGAACTCAAACTTTTGGATTTGTGTTCTGCATGATGCCAAGACACACACTGTAATTAGACTATATAGACTCACAGGACTGTGATTAGGTGGTTAATGAGGCATATCGAACCAAACATCGTGGTCCTGTAAAAACAGTGGATTAAAAACACATACAGATGATAAGACACAGGGACGTCATGAGATATCAGCATCCGTGTCCCTTGTAATGATCGAGTGTAATGGCTTTTCATGATTGTTGGTGGTTCAATGCTTAGATGGCTGATGTACAATCACAGTGAGTAAAAACTCTAATGACCTCAGTTAAGTCTCTGCAAGATACTGTATCCATTTATGCGTTGTGATGTTTTAGATGCATTTACTTGGTTAAAGCATAAAATGAAAGTAAAAAGAAGGGTGCAACTTACTTTCAGGTGTTTAATTTAACCAGTCTGTGTCAGCATTGACCCTCTATAGCCATTGGAGTTTGTGCAGGTCTCTAACTTTACGTTTTTCACCACCAAACTTCCCCAACAAACAATTTAAACCGTTCCAAAATCTGGCCGTCCCAATTATAAAATGACAAAATAAAATTGTTCCCGTAATTAAATGTGATGCAAGGCATAAATAAAACACCATGGAAATGATTAAATTATATATTAGCATACACGCATTCTTTGATTTATTCATATCGCGTGCATTGAGTTCATAAATCAATTTTAGAGAGCGAGATTGTCCCCGTCTTTGTCTTTTGTCTCTTCCGCGGTACGCTTTACCAGTTAGGCCGGCAGTGACACCGGAAAGGGTAAAATCCTACCAGCCCTTCGGGATGCCATTGTAACTGTCTGACAGCCACAGTTCATCTTCTCGCTGTGTGTGCTTGTGTTAGTGTGTGTGGCAGAGTGCTTTCACATTCCTGGATTATGTACTATTGCAATTCTACATTGACAACATTGTCAGTTTAATTGCAGTTGTATTTAATTTTTTTAGGCCAGGTCTACCTTCCTACCCGCTACAGTCCCAAAATGTATTTTTTATTGTTACTGATCATTTTTTTTCCATCCCCTGGAAGGTGGGACTCCTTAAGTTAGAGCCCTGGTTTGTGTTGCTGTTGATTGTTTGTTTGTTTTCTATAAAGTTTGCCTGAAGTGTCTTTCAGACGAACTTGAGAAACACATAGGTGGTCAAGTACTTCATGTTCTTGCCAACTCCGTATCCAGTTAAAACATAATGTCTGACTCGTTTGTTCTCTGGAGCATAAAAGCAGCTAAAATAAGGTCAAATTCAGTGTTTGTCCACCAATCCCACAGGTGCATGCTCAACACCATAGACGGCCCGTCGGAGTCTGTGGAGGACTACCTGTGTGACCCGGAGGAGATGCCTCTGGGGGCCAGGGAGAGCCGGCTGCCCTGCCCCGAGGACTGCGTCCTCAATGACTGGGGCCCCTGGAGCCGCTGCAGCCTGGTGAGAGCTGAACCTGGATCAGAAAGCAGCAGCTCAGCTGTCTGGCACAGATATGGGAACATCAGACTTCTGTGAAGCCCACTGAGATTTATCTTGATATCTTTTTCTTGTCAGAAATATGTTCTCTGAGGCTCAAGGAATTCAAAGCGTAGCCGCACTGTATCATTGTGAGCAGTGTGCGGATCTTTGTCAACAGGTTATTTCTTGTCCACCAAGGAGGAATAAAAGAGATATATGAACTGGGAAGCAGGAGAAAAATGGCTTATATATCACCTATATTACTGTACTCACTGTGCATTCAGCAGGGAAGGAAGATGATTTATGATAAAGACTCAGAACTCCTGAGCAGGTTTCCAAATTTACATTTTGTGACACACACACACACCACCCTCTCTACATCAGCAGTAATGTAGTGGCAAACACAAAGCTGGCTGAAATATTCCCCTAGACAACCACAAACAGTGAAAGTAATTAGATAAATTTGCAGAAAAAATTTGATTTATGATAACATTATTTAGTAAGATAGTCAATGCCACAAGGAATTTAGTTCATAAGCGTTGATGGAAAGAGAGTTAAACATGAGAATGTATCTCGCTCTAAATCGTGACCTGAGAGTCATTTCCCAACTCGCTGTAAAATATGAACACTTTGCAAATTGAGTTTTGTAAAAAGACACCGCCCCCTGATTTAATCACAGCAGCAAAGCACACACCTACAGGCTACAGCACGTACGCAATCTTCGTTCTCACTTTTTTGCAAAAACATGGAAGGTGTCAGAACATCTTGTTCAGCTCCTCCGCCCCTGACACCTCCGATTTGTGGTAAAAAAAAAAAAAAAAAAAGCCATTTTAACTGCTCTGGTTTCACCTGCTGTTCTCACAGCAGCACCCTGGCCATTGTTAATCACACCCCATTCTCTCCCAAAGTGCTTGACACACCGACTTCCCACAATTCCAATCTCGTATTGGAGTCTGCAGTGGCACCAGCGGGGCCTCTAACATGTTTTATTCATCGTGCCAGCGATGGAGTTATTCAAAAAGGCTGTCATTTTCTCCCCCAAACTCTCTTCTTCACAAGCAATGACCATGTAGAATCTGATGGTTTACTATTCCAGTACAATATCAGTTTCAGCCCTCCTGTCATTCCCTGCTGGAAAAAAAATGAATTCCACATTCTGGGAATGCCAGGAGAAAGGAGGGAAAGGATTTTTATTTATTTAGTTTTAGAAACACAACGATAAAACCTCCCTCCAGGGACACGGCCTATGAAGACTCTGGGAGGATGTTTTGACATAAGAAATATTACTGAATTGTTGCCCAATAAGCTGGGAAATGATCCAAAAGTGGGCCAATTTGTAGCAGTTCCAGGGATACGTCTGTATTCAGTTCTAATCACCCTCTGCAATATGGACTGATTAGTCATTTACACATTTTTTAGAAACATGTTTGTCCAGTTTTTAATTGCGAGTGTCTGTTGCAGCCCTGTACCAGAACCAACAGCCGAGTGCGGACGGCGTACACTCTCCGCTCGCCCACTGTTGGGAGGCAGTGTCCAGACACGACTGACAAGGAGCCGTGCAGCCTGAACCTCAACTGTTTCAACTACTTCTACAACATCACAGGTAAAGGAAATGTAAAGTCATAAAATCACAGTGGACAGGATTCTCTTCTCTCTGGAAGGTCATTGAAGGTACTAAATGCGAGATTGGAAGCATTTTTATTGCCTCCACACGGCTCTCAACATGGCGACGGCTGAGCCGGCAGCTAACGGTGCTAACAGGTTTTTATTCTGAAATATGAGCAGTCAGTGCTGTGGAACACGCAGTCACTTTGAGAGCTCAAAGAATTGATAAAGTTTGGGGTTTAAATCAACACTTCCTGCTTTCATTTCAAAATAAAAGCCCTAAAACGGGTTTTCTTTGCACAGAATTCCTTCATTTGTTAACACAAGGCTTTTATTCTGAAATATGTGCCGGACAGTGATGTGGAACAAGCAGTGACTTGGAAAGCATCGTAAATTAATACAGTACGGAGTTTTAATTGTGGATTATTACTATTATTTACTACTTACCACACATTTCTGAACCTTTCTCTGTCTAAAATAAATATAAATATAATATAAAAGGCAAACTCCATGCGGAAAGAAAGAGCTGACAGCAGCAGCAGAAACACAGCTGACACGCAGCCAACTCGCGTCTAGTGTGAACACCAGACTCCTGCATCACGCAGCCACCACGCGACGCAGACGTCACGCGAGCCTAATGCGGGCAGTGTGCCCACGGCTTGAGAGCAGTGCAGCTAGCCAGTGGGGCACGCTCACTTACACGCACGGAGAACATCGGATTACAACACACACAGAGGGAGAGCGACTTCCTACTCTGCTCAGGTAGACATTACTCCTCTATATCTTTACATAGCAAATAGTTGTTTGCTGCCATATTAATGCTTTGAATTTCTCATAGAGAAACATTTTGTTTGTGGCAGACGTGTGTTTCCTCAAATCAACGATGCTGCGCGTGCCTTGTTTTTTGAATGGAGCAGGTTTTTGGGCTGCTGCCATGGATGTGTCAGGATGAATGTTTCTCAACTTTAACCAAATCACCAATATGAAAACAGGCATTTTGAGTCTTTAAAACTTGGTTAACATCACTTTACTGTAAACTCATCGGTGGTTCATGGGTGTTGAGGCTGTTAAGCCACTGTTGAGGGGAGGAGATAGGGATAGGGAACCTCCAAAGGAGGCCTATTTAGATACACCACTTACAGACTTAGTATGGTGGGGGATTAAATGAGGAATTTTTGCGGTCTTGTTTTTTATGAATACAGAGGGGTATTAGTGAAGCATAAGTATTTGTATTTCTTCGGAGGTTCTGCACATGATGAATCTACATATGTACATACATGCATTTCATTATTAGTGTGCAAATCAGTTGGTCAGGAGCTGGTAGTGTACAGTGGGTTTTTATAGCTTTTTCTCTAAAAAACAGCTGCTTGCTGCAGCCAAAAACGACACTATAAGAGCAGTGAGAGTGAACAGACACAGTAAAACTACGGACCGGACGGCTAAATGAGGAGCTGAAACGCACTATAAAGCTCCATAAAGCCGAGGGAAGCTTCAGATTCAGATAATAAATCTCTGTGATAACTTTTACACTGTTTTCACATTGTTATTTCATACTTTTGTATTATAAAAAATACAGATTTTAACTGCTTTAAATGGAAAGATTTCCAAAACTACTCAAAGATTTGAGCTGGCAGCTTTCCCGAGCTCCCGTCTCTGATCTGCAGGATATCACACCTCCATATCACATGTCACAGAGGCTACTCTTTCATATTTCATGCTGGAAACTGTAACAAACTATTTCAATAAAAAATGAAAAAAGGAGAGATTGGCAGCGTTCCTATATTTCATTTGGATTTGTTGTGTTGCCTTCATAGCTGCTGCCCCACATTTCTCAACCAGCCCACCCTCCTCCTCTGTCGTCCCTTTGTGTCGTTACACTGGGAGACGTGACATATAATCCCTACTGCTGGGTTCACAGTGGTATACAGGCATCCCAGGGTATATGTACATAATATACGAGCAGAGATTATTATTGGGTAAAGTGCTCTTTTTTTTTTCTTCTTCTTTGTTGATGCTGAGACCATCCAAGCTGCTCCTTCCTTCAGTGTTTCTCGGTTTCTTGTTGTCTCTCTCAGTCTCTTACTGTCGCTCTTTCTTGTTGCAATCTCCCTATTTTCAGTCCCCAGAGTGCCACAAAGCTCCTCGGCAGAAGGAGACACAATTCCCTGAGTCGAGCTTGCAAACGAGCTCACTGCAGCTAAAAACAGCCACTCATCTTTGTCAGCGGATGGCACACTTCATGAGTGATACCTCAGCCTCCCTGTTGTTGCAGAGTTTTTTTTTGTTTTTTTTTAACAACAGCATGCGCGCTGTGGTTTTAAAGGCGCCTGCACCCAAAGTCTGGAATAAAATGTTGTCTTTCCACTTCACTCAAATCATTTTTTGGGAGGGCCGAGGTTCAGCCTCTTACAGCTCTGGATTTTTCCCGGCGAGGTTATTTGAGGAAAACTTATATTGATGTTGCCTTTAAATCCTGGTTATTTAACTCAAATCTGACCGCTTGGCCACACAGCTCGCTTATGATGCCGGCATGAAAGGATACTGATGGCAGCCAGATTTATTGGATTTAAGTGAGCTGTTATAAACCTTCAATGACCTCCTTGCTGACAAAGTAATCATCTCTTATCAACGGTGATCTTCGACAGCCAGAAGCTATTTAGAGTCTGACTCCAAACACACAACAAAACACACACAAGCTGATTATTTTAAAGCAGCAGTAGGCAAGATAAAAATGGTATTTTTATAAAACGGTCATTATATCCTGACAGTAGTGCATGAGACAGGTAATCTGAAAAAAATCATGTGCCTCTGTGTCCTCCGATGCTCCTAACGGCATCTGCAAGATTTCACAGACAGGAGGAAACAACCAATCAAAGCCGAGCTGGAGCCTTGCCGTCTCTGAGCAGCTGTCAATCACTCGCAAACTCCGATCAATCTAGGCAGCGCTGAACAAATATGAATCAATATTCTGTTACTGTAATCCCTATTTCTCACAAATGTTTTCAGAAACATCTTTCAGTGTACTGTTTAGTTGCAGCCCACCAGCCGAAGCAAACTTTCTCATTTTACAGCTAAACAGTACACTACAAGATGTTTATGAAAACATTTGAGGTGAGAAATAGACATTACAGTAACAGAATATTGATTAATATTTGATCAGCGCTGCCTAGTTTGACCATTTGATTGGAGACCGTGAATCCAATATCGTGTATCGTATTGTGAGCTGAGTGAATCCTCACACCCTAGAAGGGAAGGATGGCAGAGGAAGAAGAAGTATGTCTTGCAACAAAGGCAATGAGCTGAAGTCAAAGTTACAATATGGGAAGCACAGGGCGTGCTCACCATTCTGCTGAGTCATCTGTGAGCCCATAGTGTTTAATTTATATGCATGGCACGCCCATCCTAAAAGATCTACCCACGGTGCAGTGAAGGCATGAGCATTTTAGTTTGTCAGCAACATCGCTGGTAATTAATTTGATATTGCAGGGCTGTGTCAATACACCATATCAAAAATCTACACATTAATTGATGTTTCATATAGATATCCTAGTATTTTTTGCTTCCTGGAATCCACTTTATACCAAACATATAAAACCTTGAGCTAAACAACTTTCAAAGTAACATGAGGCGACATGGTGTGACATTGCGTGGTGTGCATTTCTGTGTGTTCACCCTTAAAAAGCTGAGACACACCATGGTTGATCCTCACTGTCTGGGATTTATTCATTCTGAAGTATAAAGAATTTGTGACAGCTGACGCATTTGAACACTTTTGAACAGCGTCTCCTTGTGTTTTGTCCCGCCACGTCATCCTGCTTCAACTGGAAAATACATCCAACCCCAGTAGCAGAACACTAGTGAAATGCTGCTTCCTTGTGACTTGAATAAATGCTCCTCTCCTTTTGCTTCCTGCTCCCGTCTAAATCTCGACTGCCTCTCACCTGCCTTCTTTCTCTGCTCGCACCCAGGGTGGTAAAATCAACAGCAGCCACCTGCCGAACACTGGCAAATATTAGCTGTGTGTGGTGAAGTTGTGTGCTCAACTGACGGGTAACTCATCGTGTTAGAGTCTGTGTTGTTGGTATTTCAGCCTGGCACCTACAGGCCTCTGCAAATATTTATTAAGCGCTCTGATGCACTGATATTCACAGTTTTATGAACATTAACAGCCAGAGATATAAATATGTTGTGTTTCTCCTCAGACTGGAGCACATGTCAGCTGAGTCCTAACGCTGTGTGTGGGAGCGGCATCAAGACCCGGATGCTCGACTGTGTCCGCAGCGACGGCAAATCAGTCGATATAAAATTCTGCGAGGAGGTGAGACGTGCAAAAATTCATCAAGTGTCTTCTTTTTTTTCTCTTTTTTTCATTCCCCTTTTGTTTTTTAGCCAGTTCAGTTTTTACTTCCTTTCTTTGACACGCTCATTTTTCTTAATGACTTAATCACATCACTCATTACAATATATTATCGTACCCTTGCAGTACTATGGGCTTACAGCAACATGAAATATTCAGGAGTATTCCCTTGCAGAGATTGTGGTCGTTGCTTCAGGCTGAGCGTTTTATTCATCCATAATGTGTCTGGGCTCCCTGTAATTGTAGCCGGCGGGCTGTGGCAGAGCCGTCCCCACAGCTATTTAACCCTTGGCCCACTTCATCATCTGGCTCATTCACAAAAACACATTGTGTCAGAATGGCTTTCACAGCAGCCGCGATATTCCAACCTTGCTGGCCTGATGCTGCCCGGCACAGTCTGTCCCCTGCCAGAACAAAGGCTTCTGGGAATTGTAGTACTGAGAGGTCAAGCTGCTGTCTGGCCGTAACAGATTGAGTTGGCTCTGGCGCAACGGTTTGTCTGTGTGTGCGAATGGTTTGATGATGTGTCATGAATTAACCTCTTCGTTTCCTTCATGTGCTTCAGTTGAATTTGGAGAAGAAGTGGCAGATGAACATCTCCTGCGTGGTCGAGTGTCCCGTCAACTGTCAGCTGTCGGAGTGGTCGGCGTGGTCGGACTGTTCACAGACGTGCGGACTAGAAGGTAAGAAGATCAACTCAAATTGTACAAACTATTTTTGACATTTAGTTGGCATTTATATCTTTTAGCAATTTCCAGTGTGATCAAGAAAAACTGACAGGACCTACTGGCAGCAAGAATAAAAATCTGTAACCTTTTACTAGCAAGACACCGTCTCAAAACACATGGTCACCTTTTCACCATAAATGAAGCATAATCTTACTATGATCACTGCACTGATATGTGCTTTTATTACACATGTGCAATAATTAGATAAAATCACAGTAAAAGCTAAAGCCAGAGCGAACACAGTAAAGAAATAAAACAAACAAAAAGGCACATAAAATATAAGCTCAGTGATAAATGATAAAACATCTTTGCATTAAAGTCAGTCTGTTTTATAAGATGTTATATAAAAGATGACGCCAAATTAACCAGGCTGAGCTTCGTCACCTCATAGTCTTGATGGCAAATGGCCAAACACATCAAGGTCTTGATTTGCAGCTCGAATGAGTTTATCCTCTTAAACCTCACTGATCTGCAGTCAGTTCAATCCTTGCAAGGTCATGCTGTGCAGCCAAACATTGCTCAAAAAAATGTTTTTTTGAGTCTGAAGTCTTGGGTTTGAATACTTCACTCAAATCTTGTAGCTTCAGTGAAGAGTTAGAACAAGCTGATACAAGCTGTGTTTATTTGGTACTGTCAGGTAGTGTGGAATGAGATGATCTTAACAGACGTAAAGGTGCCCTGTGTAGTATTTGTGTAAACCAACAAAAGTTATGTTTACAGTCATCCATCCATCCATTATCTGGGGTGGGGGGTGCTGGAGCCGATCCCAGCTGACATTGGGCGAAGGCGGGGTACACCTTGGACAGGTCGCCAGACTCTCACAGGGCTGACACATAGAGACAGACAACCATTCACTCTCACATTCACACCTACGGGCAATTTATGTCCTGTTCAGACCTGGTATTAACATGCATACTCATGATCGGATCACAAGTGGACAGCTCCCAAATGCTCATGTTGAATGCATTTCCTTCCACATAAACCATTTGCAAAGTGGATTTGTTGAACATTTTAAATCCTGCATCGTGTGTATACATCTCCCCTGCCTTTGTTGGCACATTGTTACATTTCTTGCCGTGTTACTGCCACTTGTGGAATAGTGTGAAACCAATGGCAGGGCTGTGTATCGCTCCACCCACATACATAAACAGCTCCATAGCGTTAACTACAGGTTATCTTCAAAGTTACATCAGGGAAAAGGGGGAAAACTGTATGTTGGGGGTTTAAAAGTTCTCAACATTCAGTAGCCTGATGGCAGACACATCTGCAATTCGGATCTCACCTCCATTAAACACACAAGAACAAGAAACAAGTTAATCAATTATGTCCAACAGCGAGGGTCACGTCTACCCCTGGTGGAATAAACTTGACAATGTCATCAAGCAGACGACAATAACAGCGTTAATGTAGTGTGATAATGTGAAGAGGCGGACCTGAGGTTAATTATTATGATTCTCTTTATGATCCAGTTGATATTCTCATCTAATTATTCTTTGGGTGAGAGCTGATCAGAAGTAGCTCAGAAAGCCTTGAACACTTGGTTTGGTGACAGAAAGGTTGTGAGTTCAATTCCTTACTGCATCTTTAAATATATAATTATAATGTATTTAAGACAAGATATACCTTTAATGTCCCTGCAGGGAAATTTATTCTGAAAATCATACATGCTACTTAATACAACATCCCAACAACACGTGGCTTCGAACAACACACAATTCATACAACACATAGCCTCACGTACAATTTGCAAATACACACCCTTTCATGTTTCTCACACAAAAAGACATTTGTTTTGTGCATTAGGGTACATCTGAGAAAGCGGTATGACTTTTAGTTGACAGTCCCTCGGCTGCTTGTAACATGAAAGAACCTATAACAGTCGACTTTATGATGTTCAGCACTAGAAGACAGCGGTTGGACTTGGGAGCACCAAATTGTAAATGTACACATATATGAATTTTAAGCAGGAGGATGCAAGTAAAAAACATGCATGCATAGGTCTCAAGGAGACTGCATGCATTAAAACTGTCCCAGGTCTGTTTGTAAGGAGCCTATTGCATCAACATGTTCCTGTGCATGTGCAAGACTCCACACCAAAGTACTAAAGCATGGTGTGTGTGGTGTGTGTGTGTGTGTGTGTGTGAGAAAAAACATGCATGCTCAGCAAAACGTACTTGCTTGAGTAACTTAAAAAGCCCTATATCAGACACTTCCTGCTCCCACTGGAGGCATTTGGCCAGAAAAACTCACAAAAGCAAGAGAGAGGAAGTGTTTATTTAAGAGTCTTCCCAAATGGCCGGCGAAAATTTGTCCTCCTGTTGCCTGGTTGTTGTTCCCGGCGGTTCACACACAATTGATTCTGTCCCATTACATCTTCCTGCTCCTCAGGGCTGTGGGGAGCGCTTTGAAGAAGAGCCGCTACAGCGATAGTTGCTAAATCATAAGGAAAAAGATAAAAGTTTAAGAAAGGCTGAAGGAGCAAGAGGGGATCTTATTTGGTGTTTTTTTTTTGTGTGTGGGATGTTCTCTTGTTGGAATACGATATGAGGTTGTACAGTTTGTGTGAATGTGTGGGAAGGCTGATTTGTGTTTTATGTGTTGAAAGGTGTCGTAGGTTGGCAAAGGTGTTTTCTGAAGTGAGTAGATTGCAGGCTAGGCAGTGCAAAAACGAGAGTGGGATATGCAACAAATAAAGCGTTCTGATATTTGAGAGTGGGCGGTTTAAAACAGGAAGACAGGAAGGTTGCATTTTAAAATATGTGCGTATGTGTGTGCAGGGTTTCTGTGTTGAGTTTTCCAACTAATCCATAGCTTCAATTCTGCACTTAAATCAAATGGTCTCTGAGGTGTTTGCTGCTGTAATGTTCTGGATTTATTTAAAGAGAGTTTGCTGATTGATGTGGAAGAATAAACATTTTACTCAAGTGGACCAAGAACCAATCCAGATGGCAGGGAAAACGTGCAGGATTTCTGGCCATTTAGAAAAGCCTGCTCTGTTAAGTGAAGTGCACTTTTGCACAGCAACGTTAATTTAATGCCTTCAAAACAAACACATGCATTTAGAATAAGCTTTTTACAGAAGGAATGGATAACTGCTGTGTGGTAAACCGCAATGGTCACTGCATGTGCACCAAATCGGTTTGCATTTAGTTTATTGTGCAGAAAACAAAGCCACTTTAGAGTCTGTATAGTTGTAGCATTTCAGAGAGAAATCAAAACCTGTTAAGGCTTAGCAGAAGAAAAAAAAACACTTAACATCCATCTTCTATCATGCTCGTAAAGTACAAGACTCAGGTTTCAATACTGAGGCGGAGAATTAGTCGGATAAGACCCTGTGGTTGTTGTTTTTCTAGCTTGAGTGGTACTTAATTTTATCTATCTAAATGCTAATTGTTTTATTGAAAAAAAAATGTAATTTACAAACAATTAGGCACTGCAACCATGGCGATACAAATCCTTGGCATATAGAGTGCCTCAGGAATGAATCCTGAAACCCAGAGATGAGTCAGCATTTTTGTTCTTTTGTTCCCTCGTCTCGAACTCAATGGGTTTTTTCGAATGGATTTTAAGTTGCATGCCTTGAATAAGGTCAGTGGTTAAAACAAGCTTAAGGGATTTTAACGTTTTTGTGAATTTTGAAACTTTTACGTGTCTTCAAAAAGGCGGTTGCTAACAAGGGCGGCAGTAGCTCACTCCGTGGGGATTGGCTTGGAAACTGGAGGGTCGCCGGTACGGACCAAGTATCTAGTGCGGACTGGTAGTTGGAGAGGTGCCAGTTCGCCTCCGGAGCACTGTTGAGGTGCCAAAAACTGCTCCAGGGGCGCCATACTATTGCTGACCCTGCACTGTGACCCCTTCTTGCATTTACACTCCAAAAATCATAAAAGTGGTGTTCATTTGTGAAGATTATCTTGCTGAACAAAAGGTGCAAGTGTAAGAGCTCAAAAAATCCCAATGGCTTTTTGTCGAGGGAACCAGTGCGATGCTAACTTCTGGGTTGCTTACAAAAATATGTCATCCCTGCACCACTATATCGTCTGAAAACGGCACAAACCTTCAAACGAAACTGAAGAGGAAAATACACAAAGGGTGAGTCAATGATAATACACTGATGATGTCACTTCCTGTGTGTTTTCTCCAGGTAAGATGTGGCGGCAACGGTCAGTGGTCCAGGCCTCTCAGGGCGACGGCCGGCCCTGCCCTTCTCAGATGGAGCAGTGGAAGCCCTGCCCTGTCCGACCCTGCTACCGCTGGCAGTACAGCCCCTGGTCCGAGTGTCGGGTGGAGGTACGTCAATAAATCAGAACGTTATACCATAATCCAGGGGCATTAAATATTAATGATGTTATCGACCTCTGTCAGCTACAAGAAATGCAGCTTTGACAGTTAGCTCAGCTGAGATCAATACACACAAGAGTTTGAGCCAAAAAGAAGAAATCAAGACAGAAATCTCAACACCTGGAAAAAATAATGGAGTCTTTAGTATTGATGAACAACCCCATCAAATCCCTGAGCGTACAGTTATTTTGCGAGATGGACAGTAAAAATCAATCTAATGCACTTTTAACGCTGATACATTACTGTAAACCGATACCTTTGCCAAGAAATTTGGCAGCCTGTACACTTCATTTTGAATTGTGAGCCACCAGGTCAGATTATTAAAGCAGTCTGCTGCATCGTTTTATGACATAAAACAAAACTTTGCACGTATAGGCCTAGTTTTATGGGACTAAAGGGGGACATTTAACCTCTTATAATTCATTTAGGTCACTTTTTAATCTAAATTAACTCCATCAAGTGTCCGATAATCGATTGAATACTTTTAATGTGAAGCAGTACAGTGGACATAAACCCTTGAGGTATCTTCAGCAGTGATGTATCTCCACCAAAGAGATGGCAGAATCTTCTTTTTTGTTGATGGAAAAAAAAGGAGCCAAGAGTGCTTTAATAATGAGCATCTTTGTGCAGATTTTAATTAAATATCTGTGATTTTGCCTTTTATGTCAGAATCTGGACTGAAAACTTAAAACTCCCGTCTTTTTAGAAAGACTACAGTTCATCAGTTAATTAGTGAGAAGTGTTCTTGGTTGTGCCTAAGTTAAAATTAAACTGAATTTCCCGAACATCTTCTGATCAAGCTCTATTTATCAACATCTCATCCACAGGGATGAGTGAGTGAGGGAGTGGTATTGATTTGATAATGACAATCAATAAGAGATAGTTCCTTTTACCTTCCATTATATACCGGGGCCGACATGCCCATGAGTCACAGATTGCAGCTTTAAAAAGCTTAAAAGTGTCATTAATATTTGATACAGTTTGTGTTTATATGCACTTTGTAAAAAGTAGCACACATTAATAAAATCAATTTATACTTTTAAAACGACATCATTATCATTCTCTCCGTTTATTTTAATTTGGACATAAAAGTGATCTTTTTATTATTAGTGGTCACCTTAATATGACTTTGAGTTATCAATTAAAATGGCTGATGGACCAAATGTGCAGCCATAACTATAATTAACCAGTATTAAGCTGTCACCTCGCTGTAGGTTCATGTGACTCCCCTCTCTCACTGTGGTAACTCATCATCCTCCTTCTTCTTCTTCCCTGGTGTTCCCGTCCTGTCAGAGTGTGGTGTGCGGACACGGCATACGCTACAGAAACCTGTCGTGCTTCGTGTCGGACGGCTCCGGCGACGGTGAAGGCAGCTTGGTGGACGAGGAGCTGTGCAGCAGCCTGGAGCTGGCCATCAACGGAGACAAGCAGATCACCCTGAAAGAGGCCTGTACCCTTCCCTGCCCAGGTAACAATGCTGCTCAAAATATGGAAATATTCAGCTTCCTGTGCTGCATGAGCAACCTTGCAAGGTCATGTCCAAACACAGGATACAGTAGATGCTTTACCAGCATAGTAAGAATGTTTTCGCAACCTGTATGTCATTGAAAAATCAGAAATTCAAAGCTGATATGAGTTGGCCTTGATTAGGATTTAATATTTTTGCTTTTGTTTTTTCATGATAAAAGTGTGACTAAAACAAATCAATCATTTCCTCAGCTTTTATTTCAAATAATGAATCAGAAATGTCTTCAACCACACCAAGAGTAGTAAACAATGACACACAGGATATCTTTTTAGCCAGTCTATAAGTGCTGCTGTGTTGATAACATCAGTCCGTTGGTTTTTCAATAACTGTATGAGTGTATGTCCCTGTATATAAAACAGCATGTGGCCTCAGTATCCTTGAAGGGTTAGGGGCCCGTTAGCAGTAGCATTAGCTGCTAACAATCTGTGGTTTTGCATCGATGTAGTTGGAACTCTGAGTCTTGTATCGGTTTTCCCAAACAAATCGATTCATCTTCACACCCATAGTCTTCAGGTTAGTGTAACATTGTACTCACCATTATTACTGTAGAGATTGTCGGTCTGTGGTGCTGAATACAATTTTCTAACAGAGTTCAGTGGAGCCGTGAACATCTGAGACATATTTGACTGTGTTTGAAGTGACTAATGGGGACAACAATTTCTGAAATTGGTCCAGTATTGAGGGAGAACGCTGTAACCGGCGGCAGAAAAATGAGCTGCAAGTGAGCAGTGTCAATGTAATGTTACGTCCACAAAGAGTGCTTGTTTTTGCCACTGACAGGCTCAGAGTCTGACAACATTATGGAAAGGACCCTACAGATAAATAGAAATGTTTTTTCTTACCTTTTGTTTATTCTAGTCTGGATGTTATTGTGTCCAAGTCAAGGAGAATTGTGAAATCTGAATAACCGTATACTCTGGCTCAAATACACGATCAGCCATAACATTAAAACCACTGAGAGGTTAAGTGAATAACATTGATTATCTCGTTACAATGGCACCTGGCAGTGGGTGGGATAGATTAGACAGCAAGTGAACATTTTGTCCTTGAAGTTGATGTGTTGGAAGCAGATAAAGTGGGCTAGCGTAAGGATGTGAGCAACTTTGACAAGAGCCAAATTGTGCTGGCTAGACAACCGGGTCAGAGCATCTCCAGAACTGCAGCTCTTGTGGGATGTTCCCAGTCTGCAGTGGTCAGGACCTACCAAAAGTGGTCCAAGGAAGGAAAACCGGTGACAGAGTCAGACCCGAGGCTCATTGATGTACGTGGGGAGCGAAGGTTGGCCCGTGTTGTCCGATCCAATAGAAGTGCTACTGTTCTCAAATGGCTGAAAAAGTTAATGCTGGTTCCGATAGAAAAGTGTCAGAACACACAGTGTATCGCAGTTTGTTGCGTATGGGGCTGCGTAGCCGCAGACAGGTCAGGATATCCATGCTGTCTTGATCAGTGTAAATACAGGCGACCAACGGACTAAAAGATCTCATCTACATTGTTGAAATCATTTAAATATTCAGCCGTGACATTGAAAATCTTTTAGATAACATTAAGCTACTCTTTTTGTACTCCAACACTAGAAACTGCCCGGCTGGCACTCACGTTTCCACCTTGGATTTATTCCCCTATTCCACCGTTGTCTTCTTGCCAGATTTCACAACGACACTTCTCCTTGAACAAGACTCTTTCCATAATATCAGACACTTATGATAACAATCAGAGCCTGTCATGGCAAAAACAAGCACTTTTAGTGGACGTAAATGACGGTGCCAGCTTGCCCCAATAGCATCGTATTGCAGCCTGTGAGAAGCTGCTGTCTGCAGCGCTTTCCCTCAATACTGGACCAGTTTCAGAAGTTGTTGTCCTTATTAATAAGTTAGACACAAAAACATGAGTCCAGATTGAAAAATATCAAAGTTATATATTAACTAATAAAACAGTAGTTTGGAGCTCTAAACAGAAATAAGTGAAATAAATCAATACTGGCTTTCACAGTAGCTGTTCTCGGGTTCAACCAGCAGAACACAGAAGTTACTTTGCAATTCACACGTCACAGTCAACACTTGTCAGCGGTGTGATTTATATCACAAAGCAGCCACTAAAAATACTTTTGTTACAGGGTAGATTTTATTATCTCCAACCAATAGCACTCAGTATCTATTCATGACCTTTAAAGTGAGAGGCAGGAGCTTACCTGGAGGCAGAATAAATGGACTACATTACGGCAGATGCTTTGTATAACTGTGCCGTTTTATGCAAGTTAAATTTACGGGTGGGTACTGTATTTCATTGCCTGTAGCCCTCTACTCTCCTCTGCAAGGAGCAAGTCTCCATCGTTCTCTACATACCTTCAGTTTTCCCCAATTTCTCCCAGTTAATGTAATGTCTATCCGCAGCTCTTACTATGAGGGATCTGAGATATAAATTGGCAGTAACTCATTTTCATCTCACAGTGAGAGAGAAAGTCTCACATGAAGAGAAGGGCAGCAACTATCAACGACTTTCATTATTGATTCATCTGGAGATTATTATCTAGATTAATCGATTAATCGTCTTTTAATGTCTTGCTTTGTTAGTCCAAAACCCAAAGATATTCAGTTTAATATGATATAAAAACAGAGAAGAGCAGGGAATTTCCTTATTGGAGAGGCTTGAATCGGCCAATTTTGCGAATTAATCAATTATGACAATTAGTTGTTGATTATTTTTCTGGTGTTTGATTAGTCGACTAGTAGTTGCAGCTCTAATGACGAGTGCAAAACACTAGTGCAGTGGTCAGAAGATGATCCCTCACAGACCTCCCACCAGCAAATGCTGTTAGTGGTGTTTGTTGAAGCGCCAGAGGCACCACTGTCAGGAACTGTTTTATGTTTTATGTGGAAAGCAGAAACTATTTGGACCACCTGCTCTTTCAGTGAAATAAACCGAGAGGCAAATCCAAATGGAAGCTGTGACCCTTTCAATTCAATTTATTCCATTTGTACAGTTTAGAAACATGGAAGCAGTGAGAAAAAAGTGATTAAAACACACACACACAGACACACACACACACACACACACACACAC
The DNA here is from genome assembly GCA_916701655.1 of Sebastiscus albofasciatus. Classification (NCBI taxonomy): domain Eukaryota; kingdom Metazoa; phylum Chordata; class Actinopteri; order Perciformes; family Sebastidae; genus Sebastiscus; species Sebastiscus albofasciatus. Next base: position 22,517 of record CAKAOI010049015.1, read on the forward strand.
ACACACACACACACACACACAGACACGCAGACACAAACAGAGATAAAATAACGCTGAAAAATAGGGTTGCAATCAATAATCTGTGTGGGCAAGATAACAAAAACCCTTTAGGGTTTATACAAAAGACGAGATGGCAAGCTGAGCGACAACCTCACTGAATAACAATCTGCTGTGCTGTAAATGACAATAAAGTGTAGATTAGATGCATTTATTCATCTCACATCTTAATGGAGAAGCTTATTGAGAGGAGAACAGATTGAAGTGTTTTCAACGTCAATTACATGCACACGGCTCGTGTGAAACGAAGTACAGCTCCATACTTTGTATACTCACTATAAGGAAGCAAATATGGCATATTTCATACATACAAGTTATTTACATATTGCATGAATGGCATTAAATAAAAAAGAAAAACACAAAATTTAAAGAATAGAATCCAAGTTCAAGATTTATTGTAAGGGCAATTGATTAGTAGCTGTTTGTGCAGTTTGGGGCTAGTCATAGTCAAGTCAGCACACGGACACACTGACAGCTGTTGTTGCCTGTTGGGCTGCAGTTTGCCATGTTATGATTTGAGCATATTTGTTATGCTAAATGCAGTACCTGTGAGGGTTTCTGGACAATATCTGTCATTGTTTTGTGTTGTTAATTGATTTCCAATAATAAAGATATACTGACAATTGCAGCTTGACAAATCTCCCTTTATGGTACATTTTGAACAGATAAAAATATTTGCGATTACTTTGCTTAAATTTCATATTTTCAAACAATATGTTTTTCACTTTTAAAGGTTGCATGAGGACAGGCTTTGAGAATAAGGACTAATCGAGGTGTTTGGCAAATGTAACCTGATCTTGTGTAACGCTGGCTGTGGGTAGCTGGAGTGTAAACTTCCCCAAATCCAATTAGGAGGCTGACAAGAGCCGCTAACGTTACCTTGAGCTGTCTAGGACCTGCTTCCACACATTAGGTAAATACTACACGGTGTTTGGTTTTGGAAAGGCGATTAAAGAAGACACCTCCCTCTAAAGACCTTAGATACCACGGCCAATTGGCGGTACCTCCGGGTTGTAATTACTTTTTTGTTTTAAACATGATTTCCAAAGCCTTGTGTGATATATGTTATCTATAATATACATGCATAGTTGTTAAGCAGACTCAGGTGTAGGGTAGAACAAAAACCTGAAAACAAGACTGACGCCATGTGGTTGATGCTTCCACCCAAAGCTTGTTAGTGTGCCATGTGTGCACACATTTTCAGCATGGGTAGCCCCAGCAGGTAACAAACCCTCAAACCTGGCAGGGTTAGCGCACGATCAACCTGCACAGGATGACTTTTTTATTTCGGTGAGTGATTAGGTCTCGCTGTCTTAATGCTGAGCTGGACATCTGTTGTGATTTCCATGATATACGACCATGCAAAGCAAAAGCTGTGAACTATTATACAGTACACAGATGCATAGTTTCATGTAATTACTGGGGGTCCTTGAGTGTTTTATTGCAGTCTGGTTAACAAAGTGCCCAAACCTGTCTGACAGATTGAGTCTAATGTAACTTCTACACTTTTCCACACTAAGTAGAAATCTTAAAATCAAGCCAGAGATGTGCTGCTATGTGTCACTGATTAATATAACATGACAGTGATTCAACTATGTGTAAATTCTTTATTCAGCTCAACCGCAGATATGATCAGGCTTTAATTCTTGACTTTCTCTTCTCTTCTAAGACGTCACTCTGTTAATCTGATCGGTTGATGATATTTGGCGTTGATGCAAAATCGGCCCTTACATATTTACATGCTGTCGGGATAACATTCAGTATAACCTTATAGTCTGATCTGCTGCTCTGAGTTTCTCTTTTTAACAGAAATATAGTTTTACTTTATTAGTCGGTTCTACTTTGCTGGAGGTTTTTTCATTCGTTTTTAAGTTATTGTCAATGAAAGTCAACACTTCCTGCATATATGTTTCAAATTAAACACCTTCCAGCAACTCAAAGGACACTATCCTTTCCTTTCCTTGTTAGAAATTAAAATATTTTCTCTCAAATAAAATTAGAATATTTGCAGGCTGAATATGATAATAAATTGAAAACATATGCTGTATGAAATAGCAGTAGCAAGTAGTTTAAGGTAAAGAAGTGGGTGTTTGGCAAAAGCAGCAGTAACCTTTGGGTTTGCTGAAGCCTTCATCAATACAAAAAAGGACACTATCCTTAACCAGCAGGTCGTCCACCAATCGGAAGGTCGGTGGTTCGATCCCGGGTCACATGTCGATGTGTCCTTAAGCAACACACTTAACCCCAAATTGCTCCCGAAAGCATAGCCATCGGTGTGTGAATGAGTATTTAGATGGGCAAAGTTGGCACCTTAGTAGCCTCTGCCATCAGTGTATGAATGTGTGTGAATGGGTGAATACTGACATGTAGTGTAAAGCGCTTTGAGTGGTCGGAAGACTAGAAAAGCGCAATAAAAATGCAAGTCCATTTACCGTTTAGAAATCAAAATAATTTCACTCAAATAAAATAAGAATATTTGCAGGCTGAATATAATAATAAATTGAAAACATATGTTGTAGGAAATAGCAGTAGCAAGTAGTTTAAGGTAAAGAAGTGGGTATTTAGCAAAAGCAGCAGTAACCTTTGGGTCTGCTGAAGCCTTCATCAATACAAAATATAAGGCAAATGGCATCACAGTAGCCTATTGACCCCACCTTGACTGACAGGTGATGTCTGAGCTCTGCAGTGCAAAAACAGCACAATATCAGCTTAGCACCAAAGATGTCAACCCCCAACCCCCACTGAAAAAAAAAGAGAGAGGGAGAATCTCACAGATGGGATTATCACTTCAAAGGTCGTTCTGATGACTTGTTGTCAGGTTTTGTGACGGAGGCTTGTCAGCTGCTGGGTTTTATGTAGCTTTGCAGCGTAGAGCAGAGCAGACAGGTGAGCTCTGCCCAACACCTGCTGGACTCTGTCCATCAGGTCAGCAGCTCCAACACTTTACTGCCCCTCACACAGCATTGCTCTTTATATTCTCAATATGCACCCTACGACATTGTGCTGCACACAGGGAACATTTCCTTCGGGTAAATAGGGCACATCTACAACATTTCAATAAGAAAAGATGGAAAACTGAACGCCCAATTTATGATTCAGCCTGATAAGAAGGGTGTGTTTTCACACATTGCAGCTTAAATATAAATCTGTTATTTTCCGTGTCAGCGGTCCCTGAAGGGAGAATTATTGTTACTTGCTTCTGCCAAAAGACAAAATACAAATGTGGAGTTCATTTCCAAAGTGCCATGCGTCTATTTTGGTTCATCATTGATCGTTCATCATTCAATCTCGCTAGAATATAGAGGAGAAAAAAATGTTCTCCTTTACCACCGTTTGAATTTATTTTATATTGTAAGAGTGTGTGGCATGTGTTTCCACTGGCGGATTTCTCATTTTGCAGGGAAAAAAAAAGCTCATCAGATGTCTGCTGGTCCCTGAGATGGAAAACACTGAGAAACGCTGCCCTAGATAACAAGTCAGTCCAACCCCTTTTGCCAAACTGCAGGAGCGCTGAAGTATCAAACAGCAATCAAAAGCACAGAGCGTTTTCTGTGCAGGGACGTACTGTAGTGTGATTTGGGAGGAAATTCAAGGGCTGTTTGTGGAGGACCGGGGACAGCTTGGGAATTCTGGCAGGTTGCATCCACACACACACACACGCACGCGCACACACTTTAATGCACTGCCACCCTTGACCCATGTTGTATTTCCCCTGCTGTTTGATGAGCTGCAGTTGTCAGCTGTGATCAAAACCAACCTGCCCTCCATCTAACACAGACACCTTCCCCCTCCTGAAACTCTTCAAAGATCCTCAACCATCATGATACGATATGTAAATACATAGCCGTATCTCTGCCGCATACCTTAACATCTCACCCAGATTAAACCGTTCTCATCCATAGATGAATAGTAAAATATTGCTTTAGTACTGCCAAAGTTGAAGATGTGATTTCCCACCAGGACACCCAGACTAACGCTGCAATGCAGATATTTGTGCATAGCTTAAACGGCTCTTTAAAAGTCAAATAGAAAGCTACGGAAATTAGTAAAAACAAAGAGATACAACAAGAGGTTGAAGATGCAAATAAATTAAACGTGAAAATTAAATAAAAGGCGTCTAATCTGTTAAATCTTGATGTGGACTCTGAGATAATACTGATTCTGTCAGCTGTATCTCCTCAGGCAGGTCTTTCCAAATAATTGGGGTCCTAATGGCAAAAACGTGGCCACATTTTAGTCTAAAACTCTGTAGGAGCCAAAAGGGCCACCCTGCCTGAGGATCTGAGGCTGCACACTGGCTTACAGGAAATTAAAAGATTTGTGATATGGCTCAAAGCAAAGCACTGAGCAATTTTATTTTACAGGTCAGGCAGTCATTTAAAAAGTTCTACACTGAACAGATAATAGGGAAGAGATGCCAGAGTGATGTGGTTTAATTGGTTTATTTAGACCAGGGGTAGGCAACCTTAGCCACGTGGTAGCTTTACCAATATGGCACACTAGCAATTAGTGTCAAAGAGAGACAAAGTGCCCTCTCATTCGCATGCCAAATTACCTCATTCACAGATGACAGTCAATATATGTCGCATGCTTTGATACTTTGATCTTTAACGTCGGGTGGCTGTGTGTCTGGCGTCTTCGGTCCAGCTTCCGCTGTGGGGCCCCAGGTTTCCACCCGGCGCTGCTCTGCCGTGCACAACGACTGTGGCCGCTCCGTCCTGCGCTCGCCGGTTGCCTCATTAACTTTATGGTTCCCTAATAGCATCGGGTTTGAATCTGAAATATTGCCAAATAGGTGCTTTTGCTTTTCACTTTGACACCAAATTCTCCGCCATCTTTTTGTCTGTCAACTCTCTCTCGTCCTGTGTGTGTGTGTGAAATATCACTCCTGCTTCTCCGTATGGAGCAGATGCGTTCACTTTTAGTTTATAGCGTCCGTTGAAACGGCGCTGATATGCGAAAATGAACTAGAGGGTTTTATTTCTGTAAAAACAAAAAGCAAAACGACGGTGGGGGCAGTGGGCACGTAATGTAATCGGTGTGTGCCTGCGGCAAGTCTGCTTCATATCAAACAGGTTGCCAACCCCTGATTTAGACCAAGCTGAAAATGTAAGTTTGGATGTTGTGCTACTAATTGATCGTCCAACACACCTGACTGTAGTTTGCTAGTAAAGGCTTCAGGCTTTTAAGTGTTAAGAGAGTGTCATTTTCTTTCTTTTAAAATGATATCTTTTTGCATCTTCGTCAGTTAAGGTAAAATGGCTTGTGTTTTGTTTATTTTTTGCAGCATCTTATTTGTTCATTCATCAATAAAATGGATTTTGTAGAGGAATGATGAGGTTATTGTTCAGAATTCAATTAGTTTTTTTTGTTGTATTGTTAAATGTGTCAGATATAAAATGCTTTCTTAAAAACAAAACTTGAGTAGAATAACTTTGGAGACCTCTTGATAGGGATTTAACTAATGATTATTTTCATTATCAATGAATATGACAAATACTTTAATCAGTTAATTGTCTATACAATGTGATAATATAGTGAAATGCCCATCACAGCTTCTTGGAGTCCAAGGTGATGTCTTCAAATGTCTTGTTTTGTCTGACAAACCCAAAGATATTCAGTTTACAGTGATATAAAACAGAGAAAAGCAGTAAATTCTCTCATTGGAGAAACTGAAACCAGAAAGCGATTTTAAATTTTCCATAATTTTTGCTTGAAAAATGACTGAAACGATGAATCGCTTTCATAACCACACGTATCCAGTAAAGTGCTCTCCCTTACGTTTACAGTCCCAATGATGCATTTTGTCTTTTCGCCCCTGCAGGTGAATGCTACCTGATGGAGTGGTCGGACTGGAGCTCATGTGTGAGCATGTGCGTCAAGGGAGCCGGCGTAGACTTCGGTTCAGTTCAGGTCCGCTCACGAGCCGTGTTGGCCCAGGAGCCTGAAAACCTGCAGCTCTGTCCTGACCAGGCTTGGGAGTCTCAGCCCTGCACAGGTGAGGACATTTAACTAACTTATTTCAGTGCATGCAAATTAGCTTGTAGCAAGCCAGCAGCCCCAAACTTTGATTCATTTATTTACTTTCCTTTACACCTTCATATTCCTAATTCACATGATCACGGAGAAGTGTAGTCTCAGCTTGAGTAGGAGGCAGGGAAGCATGACGGAGACCTCGTCAGTGCATCAGAGGGCTAACACAGAGAGACACTTACATTCAGGGTCATACCTGCAGGCTGTGTAGTCTTCTATCCAACTGAACCTGCATGTTTGGACTGTGAAAGCAAACTGGAATACCAGGAGAAACCTACAGAGAGAACATGTGGAGTTTTTGGAGAAACGATTGGGGGCTGGAATCAGATGAAGGTTTTTCTTCCTGCCAGGTGACAGTGCTAACCACTGAGCCACCTTGGTATCCAAACATGGCTGAATAAACTAAAGCGCTAACTACTGCTATCACTTTGTTTTTCCCTCTGTACACTTGGTCAATTGGCGTTCTCCCAGGTGGGATTTCTTGAGTCAAATCTCCAAACAGAGGAAACCCCTGTGCTCATTTACTGTTGTGATCGCTGCGGATCCCCAGGCGCGTTAATCACCCACTAGGTGCAGCGTGGGCTGTGAATCACCATCACCACCAAAGCTCAGCTATATACACTAGCCACCGGCTCATTCAGTAGAGCAGCTATCCCCCTCCTCCCTCGCCTCCCTCGCCTCCCACTCTCCCTCTCCTCCCTCCCTGGCTACTGTACACAGCCCCACAGCAGTCTTCACTAGCATGACCTGGTTTCACAGCATCACTCAAGGCACAGGGGGGAGGAGTGGCCCAGCAAGACCAGTAAAAGCGGGGGAGGAAGAGAGAGCGGAGGGAGGGGAAGAAGGAGGATGGTGACGGAGAAACGCAAGGGAAGGACGGAGGGAGGGAGATCAAATAGTTACATTAAAAATGAATTTTGTGGGGGCTCCCCGGTAGCCTAATGGTTATGGCACATACCACATAACCCTGCTCCACAGGCCTTAAAGATCTGTTTTGCCACATGCAGAGGATAACAGTCAAGTTATCTGTATCAGGGATTTATTTATCACACACATTCACATGGAACTAATGGCTAATAGGACCGATATATATCTGTTCTTTGAAATACAATGTGTGCGATGTTATTAGTGATTGAACCACTATTTCCACCGGTAATGTTTTAATATATAAAATATCACAAAAGAAAATTCCGCGATCAATCATCTGATCCACTTCCTCAATACGTACGCAGTTGTTGTTGCTGCACACTGTGTTTGTTACTGTACCCGCAAAACCAGATTCCTATTAATTCATATACTGGGTGCAATATGCAAGATGTAGCCACATGCTCCAAACAAATAGAGGACAGCATTTCACCTCTACTATTGGGTCTATACAATCTAAATTTACAGTCATCAGTTATACAAAAATAATAAAAAACGCCAACTACTAACTAACAGAAGGGTAAGAATACGTCAAATTCAACCAAACTGCTGGAACTCTGAGAGACGGTCAAAATAACACTGTCTTATAATCTTCATGCGTGGCGTCGGCCGATAGTTTATGTTAGCCATCTGTGTGTTTGTGCCACTAACTGGGGGCTGTGCGTTTTGATGATTTGTTTATTGGACTAAATCTAGAGTGACAGAAACGAGAAAATGACTCGCACCTTTGTCTCGTCCTCCCCGTGACCAGAAGACCACCCTGCAAGGAGGAGAACAGTCGGCACTCAGCAGCCGGCACAAACCTCAGCACAGCGAGTCACAGCAGGCTGGCTGTGTAATGGCAGCAACACAAAGTTTGCTGATCTACTTGGGAGTCGTGGCAGTCTCCTGGGATCAGAACCCCTGGTGCTGTGGTTTGCGCTGGCTGAATTTGAGCTAACTGTTAACTGGGGGTACGTCTCCCAGAGCTGCTACACACTCTACTCCCGGTGAAGCAGCCCCGACGGTGGCAGGGGGGGATGAGGCGAGGATGCAAGTCGTTTTTTCTTTTCAGGCATTTTGTATTAAATCTCATAAACAAACTATGAAAACGTACACGGACCATTGATGTATTATTGATAAGCCCTCGGGGCAGCTCTACTTCTTCGTCCTCTCATGTTGGACTGAGGGCAGGCTGGACGCTACAGTGGCTCACTATCGCCTCCCAAGGTACAAATGGTACAAGACAGGACAGGCTGGAGCTGGTTGGCATGCTCATTTCAGTAGATATCTCTGCAACACAATGCATAGACGTCTTTCACATAACGTCCACACTGTAACCTCTCCACATTCTGTTGATAGTGTTCATTTTTTTAATGTTTTAAACTCAAATTCTCGCCGGATCTTTCACATTGCACCTTCAAGTGTTTGTTTACGTTGATAGACCGAGAGGGGACATGGAACATGGAAGAGGACAGGAGAGAAAGAAACTGTATTTAATGCTAATTTTCTTGACCTGGTGGTGGCGCTAGGTGGCTAAAAAAAGCTTCATTCATCTTTGTACAGTCCCCTAGCCAGCTAATCTGAATAGGAATTACTGTTTTCACGAGTGACCCTGGATTCACGATTTTGAAAGGTCCAACCTCCATTGTTGTGTGAATGTGTGTGATGAGCACACTGTAGATCGTGTTAGTACGAAAGTGCTACATAACAATTTAGAGTCCATTTGTATCAGTGTGGTTATAATGAATCTTTTGTAAATGCTTGAAAATCAGCCATCTCCTCCTGTACAGAAACGTTCAGCTTCAAAAACCTGTGTTTTTTTGGGCTGGCTAATATAACTAGTGACAGTATTTCTACTTCCAGAGCGGCTCTTCCTCTGAGAAATAGTTTCAATAGTAGTAAAACTCCAATCTGTTCGTATAAGATGGTGGGAAGTGCCGGCTGAAGTGAGTGATTCAATGATAACTTAACACATTTCAGAAATGGCCTCGGCTGTACCAAGGCAAGAAAAGGGGACGAAATGAGAAAAGTGAAGAACATAAAGGGTGAACTTGTCGCAGCTGCAGACAAATCGTCCTGTGAAAGCTGCAGATAGAGACGTGCCTTCGACTGGAGCGGCGATACTGTAGCCGGGCCGGTGGAGGATAGATCTTTCCTTTGTTCAAGGTTAAATTGTTCATTTTACGCTAGCCGGATGGGCTGGACTGATGATTGGTTACACAGGACTCCTTAGGGAAATATGGTCATTTACTGCACTGATGGAGATATTGATAAAGTCATAATAGCATTGATAGAAAGTCATTAAGCAAAAGCTCTTACTGAAGATTAAAACATTGAACTGGACCCCTGTGTGAAGACACACTGATAGTGATATTATATGACAGCAGCCTATTATACAACCATAACTTAGCAGCTGCTTTATTAATCTGTCACTCTCGTGATTAATGGTCTTCACTGCAGACTCCCGCTGTACAGTCTCTATAGATGTTTATGATTTTTTATTTTGCTCTCAGGGGGCGAATGTTACGAGTACAAATGGTTCAGCAGCGGCCGACTAAACTCCACCCGGCCTTCTGTCTGGTGTCAGCGCTCAGACGGACTCAATGTCACCGGTAAGGAACTGTTGAGTCTTACAATGGAGCTTTTAAATGCTATATATTCATTTATATAGCATTTTAAAAAGCAAACAGGTTTGCACCAAAGTGCTTCATAAAGACAGAAATACATACAGTATATACACACACACACAGTACAAGACATATAGATGTGCATATGTGCGTATATGTTCATTATAGTACATGAACACTTTTTGGAGGCCTTTGGTCAGCTCACTAGTTAAGTGTATGATGAGAAGAGAAACGCTTTTCCTGTATGCCATACACCAGAGGTACCCAACCTGAGTTCAGGACCACCACAAGGGGTCACAAAATAAATCTGGTGCATCTCAAGATGATTAACAAGATAGGAAAGCAAAAAAACAAACAAGTTTATGCCATACAAAATTAGGTTTAAATAATAAATACAATAAATAAAATAAAATTTAATTTACCTGCCTGCCTTTAATTTTTGCCTTTAATTCTTTTGAATTACTGGATGATTTTACCTTTTCGGGTGGCACTAAGGATGTTATCTGCTGATTATTCCATCCGTAAGTAGTGAAAAATGCCCATTTTAGCTTTTCTTAACATATTGAAATAGCTAGTTTTGTCTGAGCAACAATAAAAAAACCAAAGATATTCAGTTAAATCATAAAAGACACTAGAAAATATTCATATTTGAGAAACTGGAACCAAAGATTTTTTTTTCATTAAAAAAAAAACAATTTTTTATATAATTTTCTTTCAACCGACTAATTGTTTTGGCTCTAAAAAACATTCAAATAAAACAAAGAGAAAAAACAACAGTTTTGTGTTGGTGGTGACGAGGGGGTTGTAAGTAGACATTGGTTTATTTTAAAGGGTCATATAATTTGGGAAACATTGCTCGATACTATTTCGAATGCTAAGCAGTGTAGCTGAATTTATCTGGAAAGTGAGAAGCTGAGATGTTGCAGCAGCTCTACAGCTCAACGGTAAGTCTACATCAGTAAGTGGCAGTTTTATGTAGGAGGTAACATTGACACAAAATATGTCAGAAATATAACACTGTTCTAAAAAAAAAACTAGGGACTTATTCCTATAAGAAGCGAAGGTGGTGGGCGATGGCAGCCTGTACAACTATTCATCTCTGCATAACACATGAACATGCGGTTGATCACTTGAAATAGTTTCAAAGCAAATCAGCTATTTTGACTTACAGATGAATATAGATTTTTTCATTTAAAAAAATGGATGATGTTTAAAATAAACAATTGAGGGCTGTCAATCGGTAAGAATACTTAATCGCGATTAATCGCACATTTTTTATCTGTTCAAAATGTCCCTTAAAGGGAGATTTGTATTTAATTCTGTTATCAACATGGGAGTGGGCAAATATGCTTGTTTTATGCAAATGTATATGTATATATTTATGATTGGAAAATCAATTAACAACACAAAACAATGGCAAATATTGTCCAGAAACCCTCACAGGTACTGCATTTAGCATAAAACAATATTCTCAAATCATAACATGGCAAACTGCAGCCCAACAGGCAACAACAGCTGTCAGTGTGTCAGTGTGCTGACTTTATGACTTGCACCAAACTGCATGTGATTATCATAAAGTGGGCATGTCTGTAAAGGGGAGACTCGTGGGTACCCATAGAACCCATTTTCATTCACATAGCTGGAGGTCAGAGGTCAAGGGACCCCATGCCAGTTTTTCCTCACCATAATTTAGCATACATTTGGAGTGTTATTAAGCCTCTTCATAAGTATAGTACATGCATATGGTTGGTACCAATGGATTCCTTAAGTGTTTTTAGTTTGTGTGATACCAGTATCTTCACTTTAGCTATAAAACTGAGCCTGCTACAACCTAAAAATCACAAGTTGCGCTAATGCGTTAAAGAAATGAGTGGCGTTATAACAAATTTTTGTTAACACGATATCACTTTAACTTTGACAGCCCTTAAAAAATATAAATTGTCTTACTTGAGATGACACTAGTACTCCGCAGCAGGGAGCTACCAGGACACATAGAAGATGTTGATGTTCATTGTATTCCTTTAAACACACCGTGTACTCTATCTGATTCTATTGTCTTTTACCCGCAGGAGGTTGTCCTCCTCTCAACCCTCCACTGGACAACAGCTCCTGTGAGCCTCCCTGTCTCATGCCAAAGTCTTTCTGCAGTGAGGTGAGCAGCTCTTTGTTCTCATATCACCCGTTTTAACAATAAATAAAAAGAATGAAAAGAAAATCTTGTAGAGAACAATTTGGTTTACAGACAAAGATGGAAAATAAAAAACGGGGTAAACAGAATAAAAACAATAAAAGAAGACGTAAACCTGAAAGCACAGGTCCTCTGGATGAATGGCAGTCTGTCTACTCGCTGTGACACTCTGCCGCTAGAATTGAATTTGAATGCAGCAGGGAATGAAATAATGGCAGCATGAAGATGTAAAACCCATTTTCGCGTAGTGTCACTCAACTGAGCGGCATCGAAATCAGGAAAACAAGTTTTATTTTCGACCAGAAACAGCAGCTGGTAAATTCAAGTTCATCCATTTTTAGTAGCTTGTATATTTTTTTAAAACAAATTTGAACCTCGCATTAAATGCTGGTTATCATCTGTATTGGTTGGTAGAGCAGACAGAGTTAATAACCACAGAATAAGCAGGTCAGAATCAACTGATGAGAAGCGGATTTAGGTCTTCTGAGGTCACTGGTTAAATCCCTGGATCAGCATGATAAATATACACTCGGTTGCCAGTTTATTAGTTACACTTGGCTAAAACTAATGCAGTCTAATACAACCGTCCTGCAGTGAATCTGACCTTAATGAAGGTCATAATGTTCCGTACCGTTTTAGAGAAGAGTTCAAATTGATGGTCACTTTGGAGGCTGTAATTTGTCGTGCTGTTGAACTGTATTTACTGACAGACAGGTGTTTCTAATATTTTATCCATTCCATTTATATCATGCTAAATAACAGAAACACCTCTCTGTGTAATGAATACAGTTCACAAGCATGCTCTGAAATGTTTTTTCTGGAAGCTTATCTAAATCTAAACAGTAACAGGTCGGTAATCCTACCATACCAATGTCCAGGCCCTTTTCCAAAAAACAAACAAAACCCTACATTCATTCACTTCCATGCCAGATATAGCCCATCAATCCCTTGATGTACTGTAACTGCTGCTCAAACCAAACGTGATTCTGCACTGCCCCCTGCAGGCTGGTATGTGCATGTGCGATGACGGCTTCACAGAGGTGCTGTCCACCACTGGGCAGCTGGACCAGTGCGCCCCCATCCCGATCCTGGAGATCCCCACAGCAGGGGACAAGAAAGGGGATGTGAAGACCAGTCGTGCCATTAACCCCACCCTGCCCACCACCATCCAGCCTGGACGCTCTGGCCGGACCTGGTACCTGCAGCCCTACGGACCAGGTCAGACCACATGGCACACTTTCAGATTGGTCCAGATGCACACTAGTTTTTACCTCACAAAAATTACAAATTAAAAAAAAAATGCAAGAGAGACATCCAATTGTAAAGAATTGTGTTTTGCTGCTGTCAAGTGAAAACCTTTAATCTCTTAACTGTCATGTTTGGGGAACTAACTCAGCCTTAATGTACTCTTCAGAGGCTCCTATTTTCCAGCTGTCAAGTCATAATTACAAAAAAACACCAAATAAAAATGAGGAAAAACGTGGAGGAAGCCAGAAGGATGCAGACGTGGTTGGTTTATATTTTTGGGAAATGTTACTTTGACAGTATAATTAATCTTTTTACAACAACAAAAAAGTAGAAATAAATATCCAGCTAATGATGACTGTAAATATGGCCTATATTGACTGCAAATGTGCAATTACTTACACACAAACTGACACTGTACTGATGGTAGTTACCTTAAACTGAAGCCATTTGTGTGAGAGATAATCTTATAGACTTAAATGTACCAATGTAACCTATGCAAAGTGAGGGATGACCCTCCTACCATGCTGTATAAGCTACAATGGTGGGTCCTGAAGCCAGACTTAGTGACATACCTCAAGGCTGAGTGATTCAGGAGGTCAAGTTTGGACAAGGTGGACTGCTTAAGTATAAAAGTATAAAAGTATTAGCATCAAAATATATCAAAAACATATGTACTCATAATGCAGAATGGTCCATTTCAGAATATTATTATAGTATTGTATTGTATTATAATTAGTGATGTGTTAATGTGTTCCATTACTTTAATGTTGCAGCTGTGGAGCTTATTTTAACTATTTTATAAACTGCCAGGTAGATAACTCCATAATAATGATTATTTATATTTTGTATTAACAATCTGACTGCAAAGTGACTAGCAACTAAAGCTGTTAAAAATAATGGCGGAGGAATGAAAAGTACAATATTTGCATCCAAAATGTAGTTAGTAGACCAGAAGTATAAAGTCGCATAAAAGCATACTTGTACTTTACTCAAGTACAAGTGCCTCAAAATTCAGCTAATGATGACTGTAAATATGGCCTGTATTGACTGCAAATGTTCAATTACTTACACACAAGTAGTCATCCTGCCAAGATAAATGGCGGTAAATAATCACATATCGTTGCCAAAACTCCCACTCGCAACCATGACCTGAAGGGCTGTTTATGTATATGCAAGTTTTAAGTCAGGAACTTATATTTAGAATTTTTCCCCACTACTGGATAAGAAAAACAAGTGCCCACTATGTCTGTTTAAGTTTATCTGTAGGGAAAGGGGGTTTTAGAGAGCAGAATTTTCTCAACCTGCAGAGCACCATGTAATCCTTGAAGAGAAGTTAAAGCATAAAGCTGAGAGGTTTTCACATGACGACAGCAGAATGCACTTTACTGTCAGTTTGTGTTCAGCAGACTTAATGTCGACGTGGTCTAATTAACATCAGGTTAAACATACTGTATGTGCATGAAATAAAACTCACACATTAAAATCAAAATATGCATCAGACATGTTTCCAGTCTGTTCCGATGCATGTACGAACCTTGCTACCTGCTCTGAACCGCTGGTACATTAACATTTAAGAACTGCATCTGCACACTGTGTTGTGACTGATGGTGCATGACAGTAACAGAAACATTTAGGATGCAGGAGTGCAGAACAGATTGAGTTAACGTCTGTCAGGAGCAGGAACTTCCACGTTCACACGCCATCACATACAGTAACCCTTGTATCGTTTATCTTCCAAATGATTGCTCGTCTTTGCAGCACACTTCTTGCTGTTATACTTCATCACAGTGTAGTAGTACTGATCTAGATCATGTTTTTGCCTTTTGGGAAAGATAAAAAAAAAAAGGACAGACTTATAACAGTGTATTTTCGTTGTATGAATCAGGTATCTGTGATGGAATATTTGATACACAAGTTAACTTAAAGGAAGGAAGAGGCCCCGAAGCTAATGATGTCTTACAAAGAGGGTTTATTGAAGCTTGATCAAGGAGCAATTGTCAGGTCTCCACAACGAGGTGCTCTCTGCGTGAAGGCCTCACAACTCTGTCCTTCCTCCCTGGTGCTCAGTGTCTTACCCCTTATCATGTTTTGACTTACTCCGTTCCTCTGGCATCTCTGGCCCTGGTTGCCCCAGCGACTGGCTCTACGGTCCCCACTACGGACACAGCTGTACAGATAACGATGGCTCCCCTAGACAGGACTCCAACCCAATAATGTCAACAGAGGGACACTCTGACAAACACTCTGACCTTTCGACCAATAAGAGAGGAGTTAATGGAAAGTTCCATCACAGTATCAATAAAATACTTACTGGTCCCTACTGGTAACTGTAGTAACAACTGGGCATTTTAGAGAATATACTGTATAAACTTTATTGAACTAGGAAGTCACATTGAGATTACTCTCTTTTACAAGTGAGACCTACCCAAGACAGGGTCAAAGAGCAGCATCCAACACATAACAAGACAACAATATTGAATCACAGCGGCAACAAAAGTACGACAAATTACATGACATCATACACTGCCTTAACGGGGCAGCATGTTGGTCATGTGTTTGTTGTTTAATTGCAGCAAGCAGTGCAGTAACATACTTTTATTCTATATTTAAAATCATTTAAAGAGATAAGGGTCTCAAGTTTAAGCTGGGCCTGCAGATTTGTTCTTGTTTTCCAGATTATGTACTGATGGTAGTTACCTTAAACTGAAGCCATTTGTGTGACCGTAGATTATAACTGTTTTGCAGAAATACAAACTTCCAGCTTAAGTAAGTAGGAAATTTGCCAGAGAGATGATCTTATAGACTTAAATGTACCAATGTAACCTACGCAAAGTGAGGGATGACCATCCTACCATGCTGTATAAGGTACAATGGTGGGTCCTGAAGCTAGACTTAGTGACACACCTCAAGGCTGAGTGATTCAGGAGGTCAAGTTTGGACAAGGTGGACTGCATTCAAAACTTTGCTTAAGTATAAAAGTATAAAAGTATTAGCATCAAAATATACTTAATGTACCAAAAATGAATGTACTCATAATGTAGAATGGTCCATTTCAGAATAATATATTATTATAGTATTGTATTGTGTTATAATTAGTGATGCGTTAATGTGTTCCATTACTTTAATGTTGCAGCTGTGGAGCTTATTTAACTATTTTATAAACTACCAGGTAGATAACTCCATAATAATACATTATCATGTATTAGTTGATTTATATTTTGTATTAAGAATCTGACTATAAAATGACTAATAACTAAAGCTGTCAAAATAATAGCGGAGGAGTGAAAAGTACAATATTTGCATATAAAATGTAGTAGACTGGAAGTATAAAGTCGCATAAAAGCATACTTGTACTTTACTCAAGCAAAGTACAAGTGCCTCAAAATTGCACTCAAGCTCTGTATAGTACTTGAGTACAGTACTTGAGTAAATGTACTTGGTCACATCCCACCACTGGTACTCAGTATTAACACAAATAAATAAATGCCCAGTTGTTACTCCACTGTACTTACAGTTTATTTAAGCACCAGTAGGAACCAGTAAGTCTTTTATTGGTACCTGATACATAGAATGAAATAACTCTGTAAATTGCGGGCTGTATTGTTATAAAGTGTTACTGGGAAGAAAAAAAGAAGCAGCAATGTGTTTCCGTTTTTTGAAGCTTTTAATGGCTGTAAGTGTAAACAGACAGACGAACTGACGAGCCTCCTCCTCCACAGATGGGAAGCTGAAGATGTGGGTGTATGGTGTAGCAGCCGGAGCCTTTGTGCTCCTCATATTCATAGTGTCTATGATATACCTAGCTTGGTGAGTTGACGAGTTTAATTTCCCCTATTTATCATTATCCTCATTCATGAAACCAATCCCATTTTTCCCCACCCCCCGCTTTTGAGTTAAAGCCCCCCCTCCCTGTCGTCCAGCCACCCTCACATCACCGTTTTTGTTTGTCTTCTTTTTTTTATTTCCGTTTTGCTTCCCTTCATGCCTTCATCCTCTTGTGTGAGAGCAGCAGCTACTGTGCCAAGGTGCATCGCTCTCTTAAGGCCCAAGAGTCTACCGCCAATGGGACGGCGGTCTGGGTGGGCCAAAATGCACATGAGATGATTTACACCTGTCCCGATTGCCAAGAGCTGGCTCAAAGCAGCAGCAGCAGCTAATGAGGATGGGATGTCAACACACCCTCCAGTATAAGTACCTGCTGTCCTTGACCTTTCCCTGTGACCTCTCGCTAAAGTGTCACATGTCCTGCCTTGACTAGCTGAGTGAAGGTGCTGGTGCAGGTGAGGAAAACCGTGCAGGAGTAATCGTTTTAGTCCGTGTAGATTTGTAGAGCGTGTAGACGACGTAGATGGTGTTTAGCTGTTGATTATTGACCTTTGAGTGACCCATATCTGATTAATTTGTTCACACCAGAACTTTTTGATTCTTAAAACAACCCACATATGTATAAAAATGTTGTAGAAAATAAGCCTACGCAGCCAAATTATCATCAAAATCAAATGCTAATACAGGGAGTACTAACAATTACTTTCTGTAGTATATTTACAGGTGCGTAACAATACTTTTTGAGTACTTATCTGACAGTGGTGGACAAAGTACTGAGGTATTTTACTATATTATATAATACTAATAGTTCAACACTTAGATAAATCTGCTTATAGCTTATCAGAGTTAGATCAGAGGACCAATACCACTCTGTCTGTACGTTAAATGTGAAGCTGTTGCCAGGAGACAGTCAGCTTAGCTTAGCCCTAAATACTAAGAGCAGGAGGAAATAGCTGTCTCTGTCCAAAGTTTACACCTCTAACACGCGGGCCACGCTGCCTGCGTCACAGAACCTCTTGCTGTTTATTCCAGCGCCCATGTTAACAGGTGAGAGCAGCAGCGCAGCCTCAGGTGCTGCTCGGTTGCGTGTCGGCTCTTCTAGAGATCTAAGGTCTTGCCTATTTTTCTTTTCTACGTGCCATGTGCGGTTCACAGGAAAAAAATAGACAGTAAAATGATCTTTTGACAGTATATTGACATCAGACTAGCAATATTACTACAGTTTCAATATCTACATCTGTGGACTGTCACAAAAGTCACAAAAGTAAATGTTTATTTTTAACTTAACACTTCCTGTTTCCGTTTCAAAAGAGAACACATCTAGTGATTTTTTCTGTGGACAGAATCCCTTCATTTATTATGCAGTGACTATAGGTTAATAGATTTCCGGCTTTTAATTGTGTTATTATTATTATTATTTACAAATGAGCACATAAGTGTCAAACAATGGAGTAAAAAGTACAATACCCCCCCTTAAATGTAGTGGAGTAGAAATATAAAGTAGCGGAATATAGAAATAGTCGAGTTAAAGTACAAGTATGTCAACATTTTACTTAAGTACGGTACTTGAATAAATGTATTTTGTTACACTTAATGTCATCAGGAGCATCAGTCTGTAGAAACTTACTACAAGCACATCACACTGTGTACAGTATTCATGCAAGGATGTAATGACACAGCGGTGGTCCAAAGTGTTGTTACATTCCTATATCAGTGTATTTCTACAGCTCTGGAGTTAAATATTGGTTCCATTGGTTAATATAGATATAATATAGATTTGTTAAAGCTATAGTAGAAAGTACAGATCTCCTAAATCTACACATACTATGCTATGACTTTTTTATACCATTTTTATGGCATACTATACTATGACTTTGTTTTAAGGCATACTATAAAGGGACTTGTTTCTGTACCACAAATCAAATTTAAATCTACAGACACTGAAGTCTCCTCTCTCTCTCTCTCTCTCTCTCTCTCTCTCTCTCTCTCTCTCTCTCTCTCTCTCTCTCGAGCATGATGTCACACTGCCCTCTCGTGGGTGAAATAGGAAGTAGGGCAACACATTCCCCTTTATTTCCCTCCGATTTCATTTCCTGCCAAATCAAGAGCTCATTATCCTTTTTACACATTAAACATATTGATGTTTTTTTTTTCCGTATTGAGCTTTGAACAAGCTAATTGGATCAATTCTTTTATCTCTGTCGGGATGTTATTAGTCGATCAACATTAATCAGAAACAATTTTTTAACCATTTGAGTCATTTTCCAAGCAAAAAATGCATAACGTGTGCTCGTTCTAGCTTCCCAAATGTAAGAATTGGCTGGTTTCATTTGACTTGTATGATATAAAACTAGTATTTTTGGAATTAGGACTGTTGATCAGACAAAAACGAGCTGTATGGTGTGTCACTTTCAGCTCTGGGAAATTTCAATAGGGATTTTAAATTATTTTCTGAAATGTTATGGCCATTTTTAATTGAGAAAAATAGTTGGCAGCTTAATTGGTAATAAAAACAATCATTAGCTGCAATCAGCAATTGTGAACATGAATAATTTTTCCAAAGCCACAGAGACAAGAGCCATGATGTTGCTGTTTGTCTGAGTGTTTGCTGACGTTTCGTGTTTACTCTGTAGTGATTTTGTCAGCTCTTCATCACAGAAACGATTCAGAGAAAATTCCCCCTGGTGCCTTTCTGATCGTCTCCACCAACTTTCCAGAATATTCTTTTTTGAAGCATCTCAATGCTCCAGAGACCATTACATCACATCGCTGTACTCTTTGGGAGAAAGTTTGGGGAAAGTTTTTAATATTTAGAAGTATTAATTGGACTGTCCTGGACTGTGGCTGGAACTTCACATACACCATTACAATAATTTAAATTTGATAATACATAAGAGAGCACAACTAAATATTAGCTGTACTGTCTTTCACAGCCAATTTAGGGAGCCAGCATGATTGAGGGCCACACAGGAGAAGTGCACACATAATACAAAATATATTTTCCATCTCACCTCCACATTAGACTGCCGAGTTGTCCATCGAAATTTAGCTAAGCACTTGCATTGATGAGAGAACATAATTCCCGTGAATATAGTGCATGCCATTGACCCGCGGGCCGCACTTTAAGAGACTATGAACTATACTATGATATTTTTTTTGACATACTATACTATGACTTTTTTTATTTTTTCAACAAACTATACAATGACTATTTTTTCGACATACTAAACTATGAAGTTTTTTCGACATAATATACTATAACTTTTAAAAAGAAATATCGACATACTATGACTTCTTTTGGACATACTATGCTATGACTTTTTTTTTTCTTTCGACATACCATGACTTTTTAAATTTTGTTTTTCGACATACATTACTGCCTTTTTTTTGACATACATTACGATGACTGTTTTATTTTTTTCGACATACTATACTATGACTTTTTTTTTCAGCTTTGTCTTTTTTTTATGTACTATATTATGACTTTTTTGATATACTATACTATGACATTTTTATTTTTTCGACATACTATACTATAACTTTTCTATTTCTTCAACATACTATACTGTGATTTAAAAAAAAACCTAAGATATGACTTTTTTTCTGTATACTATGATTTTTTTAAATGTTGTTTCAACATACTATACTATGACCTTCATTTTTTTTCTGATATGCTATACTATGACTTATTTCAATATACTATACTATGACTTTTTTTTTTCAACTATTGCTTTTTTTCGACATCCTATACAATGACATTTTTTTATATACTATGCTATGACTTTTTTTCATTTTTTCGATGTACTATACTATGACATTTTTTTTAAAATACTATATGACTATGTTTTTCGACATACAATACTATGACTTTTTTTGATATACTATATGACTATTTTTTTTGACATACAAAACTATGACTTTTTTTCGACATACTATAATATGATTTTTAATAAACAATTCGAGAAACTATGATATATCTTTTTTTTATGTACTTTACTATAACGTTTATTTTTCATAAAAAAAGTCATAGTATGGTATGTTGAAAAATTGCATGATAAAAAGTCGTAGTATAGTATATCGAAAAATTTTCCCAGAAAAAAAAGTCATAGTATAGCATGTTGAAACTTTTGAATTGAAAAAAGTTCACAGTATGTATGTCGAAAAATTTCATGAAAAAAATTCATAGTTCAGTTCTCAAAAAATGTCATGGAAAAAAACTCATAGTATAGTATGTCGAAATTTTTCATGATAAAAATGTCAAAATGTTCATGAAAAAAAAGTCATAGTGTAGTATGTCAAAAAAAGTCATAGCATAGTGTATCGAAAAATTTCATAGAAAAAGTCATAGTATAGTATGTCGAAAGATTTCATTAAAAAAAAGTCATAGTATGACAAGTTTCAGAAAAAAGTTCATAGTATGTATGTTGTAAGATTTCATTAAAAAAAAGTCATAATATATAGTATGTTGAAAAATTTCAGAAAAAAGTTCATAGTATAATATGTTGAAAAATTTTCATGAAAAAAAAGTCATAATTCAGTATCTCAAAAAATTTAATGGAAAAAAAGTCATATTACAGTATCTCATAAAAAATTCATGAAAAAAAGTCACAGTATATTATGTCAAAAGATTTCATGGAAAAAAAGTCATAATATAGTATGTCGAAAAATTTCATGGAAAAAAGTCATAGTCTAGTATCTAAAAATAATATCATAAAAAAAAGTCATAGTATAGCGTGTTGAAAAATTTCATAAAAAAGCCATAGTATAGTATGTTGAAAAATGTTCATGAAAAAAAAAGTCATAGTATGGTATATCGAAAAATTTTCCCAGAAAAAAAAGTCATAGTATAGTATGTTGAAACTTTTGAATTGAAAAAGTTCACAGTATGTATGTCGAAAACTTTCATGAAAAAAATTCATAGTTCAGTATCTCAAAAAATGTCATGGAAAAAAACTCATAGTATAGTATGTCGAAAATTTTCAGAAAAAAAGTTCATAGTATGTATGTCGAAAGATTTCATAAAAAAAAGTATTATAGTATGTCGAAAAATTTTCCCAGAAAAAAAAGTCATAGTGTAGTATGTTGAAAAAATTTCATGGAAAAAAAGTCATAATATCACATGTTGAAAAATTTCATAAAAAAAAATCATAGTATAGTATGTCGAAAGATTTCATAAAAAATGTCATAGTATATAGTTTGTCGAAAAATGTCATAAAAAATGTCATAGTATATAGTTTGTCGAAAAATGTCATAAAAAAAGTCATAGTATGTAGTATATCGAAAAATTTCATAGAAAAAGTCATAGTTTGATATGTTGAAAGATTTCATGATAAAAAGTCATAGTATAGTATATCGAAAAATTTTCCCAGAAAAAAAAAAAAAAATCATAGTATAGTATTTTGAATAATTTAAAGAAAAATTTCATGGATAAAGTCATAGTTCAGAATCTCAAAAAATGTCATGGAAAAAAACTCATAGTATAGTATGTCAAAATTTTTCATGATAAAAATGTCAAAATTTCATGAAAAAAAGTCATAGTGTAGTGTATCGAAAATTTCATAGAAAAAGTCATAGTATAGTATGTCGAAAGATTTCATAAAAAAAAGTCATAGTTTGACAAGTTTCAGAAAAAAGTTCATAGTATGTATGTTGAAAGATTTCATTAAAAAAAAGTCATAATATATAGTATGTTG
Source organism: Sebastiscus albofasciatus (assembly GCA_916701655.1). Taxonomy (NCBI): domain Eukaryota; kingdom Metazoa; phylum Chordata; class Actinopteri; order Perciformes; family Sebastidae; genus Sebastiscus; species Sebastiscus albofasciatus. The sequence goes on from CAKAOI010049015.1 coordinate 45,094, forward strand.
AAAAATTTCAGAAAAAAGTTCATAGTATAATATGTTGAAAAATTTTCATGAAAAAAAAGTCA
>CAKAOI010049017.1:0-14986 GCA_916701655.1 Sebastiscus albofasciatus
GAAAAAAGTCATAGAATGAAAATGTCGAAAAATTGAATGAAAAAAATTCTTAGCATTGCATGTCGAAAAATTTTATGAAAAAAGTCATAGTATAGTAAGTTGAAAAAATTTCATGAAAAAAGTCATAGTATAAAAATGTCGAAAATTTTTATGAAAAAAATTCATAGTATTGTATGTCGAAAAATTTCATGAAAAAAATTTTTAGTATAGTATGTCGAAAAATTTCATGAAAAAAAATTTAGTATAGCGTGTCGAAAAATGTTATGAAAATAATTCTTAGTATTGTATGTCGAAAAATTTTATGAAAAAAGTCATAGTATAGTAAGTTGAAAAAATTTCATGAAAAAAGGTATAGTATAAAAATGTCGAAAAATTGAATGAAAAAAATTCTTAGCATTGTATGTCGAAAAATGTCATGAAAAAAAGTGATCGTATAGTAAGTCGAAAAATGTTATGAAAATAATTCTTAGTATTGTATGTGGAAAAATTTTATGAAAAAAGTCATAGTATAGTAAGTTGAAAAAATTTCATGAAAAAGTCATAGTATAAAAATGTCGAAAAATTGAATGAAAAAAATTCTTAGCATTGTACGTCGAAAAATTCATGAAAAAAAGTCATAGCATAGTAAGTTGAAAAAAATTCATGAAAAAAGTCATAGTATAAAAATGTCGAAAAATTGAATGAAAAAAATTCATAGTATTGTATGTCGAAAAATTGAATGAAAAAAAGTGATCGTATAGTAAGTCGAAAAATTTCATGAAAAAAGTCATAGTATAAAAATGTCGAAAAATTGAATGAAAAAATTTCATAGTATTGTATTTCGAAAAATTTCATGGAAAGATGTGATAGTATAGTAAGTCGAAAAATTTCATGAAAAAAGTCAGTATAGTATGTCGAAAAATTTTTATGAAAAAAATTCATAGTATTGTATGTCGAAAAATTTAATGAAAAAAATTCTTAGTATTGTATTTCGAAAAATTTCATGGAAAAATGTGATAGTATAGTAAGTCGAAAAATGTCATGAAAAAAAATTTTAGTATAGCATGTCGAAAAATTTTATGAAAATAATTCTTAGTATTGTATGTCGAAAAATTTCATGAAAAAAGTCATAGTATAAAAATGTCAAAAAATTGAATGAAAAAAATTCATAGTATTGTATGTCGAAAAATGTCATGAAAAGGTCATTGTAAAGCACGTCGAAAAATGTAATAAAAAAAATCATAGTATACTATGTCGGAAAATTTTATGAAAAAAAGGTCCTAGTATAGTATGTAAAAAAAAAAAGTGGTAAAAAAGACATTAGTATAGCATGTCAATAAAAGTGGTAAAAAAGTCATAATTCAGTATGTCAAAAAAGGCACAGTATAGTATTTAAAAAAAGTCACATAGTATGTAAAAAAAAAGTCATAGTATAGTATGTTGAAAATTTTTTTATGAAGAAATTCATAGTAAAAAAAGGCACAGTATAGTATTTAAAAAAACGTCATGAAATAGTCGCAGTATAGTATGTCGTAAAATGCCATGAAAAATGTCAGACTATTGTCATAGTATCGCATGCCGAAAAAAGTTGTCGTATGGAAATATCATAAAAATGTCATTAAAAAAAGTTATAGTTTAAATTATAGAAATACATGAACAACATGTATTCTTAATTTCTTCTCTTAGATTAAATGATGACACCTGAGCCAGTTCTGTTGCTTGAAGAAGTCAGAGGTTGACGGACAGAAAGCTTCAACGAGCTAGTAAGTGACTTTTTTTTGTTACACATACTGTTATTATATATAAATTTCCATGACCAAAAACATTGAACAAACTCACAGTCCACTTGATACTTTTAAACATCCTTTTATTAACTTTCTCTTTTAAACACTACCAGTTCATTTATAAACGGTTCCTCTATTCCATTTCAACAGTCCAAATACAAATGAATGAACACAGGGAGGAGAAAAAACAAACACAGTATGTACACAATAAACCACAACAGCACTCTGCGTTGAGGGAGGAGCGGTCAAGGCAAAGCAGACATCCGTCGTTTAACATCATACTCTGAGCTAGTACCTTGAAAAATAAGTCTCATACAAACTTGTCTATAAAAAGAACAGTTAAGCCAATATCCGAGGACTACTTAAGCATGTACCTAGTACAAAATTAAATAACAATAAAACAATAGTTGGCATGAGGACGTAATGGGACTACACAAATAGATTTATAAATAAAACAAATATGGAGGAATCTAGTTTTTAATGATATGAAAAATAAAAAAGGATATTATTTAGCATGTTTAAACAGAAATCCTCAGTTCACATTATTCACACATTCACTTTTCTGACTGAACCAACAGGGGGCAGCACAAGCACACTCATTTTCTACATTTAGAGCAGGAACAAAAAGGGAAAGTATGAATGGTAGCATCCAGCCCCGGCTTATCTTCTCAGCAGCAGTGGGGCTATTTTAACACTGATTATCAGGAACAACAGGAAACACGCTATCATCACACCTTCCAGTTAAGCTCACTGCTAAAGGCCTCAGTGGGCTTCAAATGAAGAGCTTGTCAGAACATCCAACAGTGTCTTAAACCCACATTACTGACGCCTTCATTCACTGGAAGCATACTGAGGCCATGAGTGTTTCAAACAATAAGGATGTGTTGCTTCTTGTTTTAGAAAATCACAAAACTTTATACAACACAAACAAAAAAAAACTTGTTCTTTAAAATGCAGCCAGTGCATTTTTTTTTTCTTACACATCACAATGAACAAAACATGAAGTGAGAGAGGTATCGTACAAAAGGAAGGAAACAAAACTACAAATAATGGCTAGCTTAATGATAAACAACAGTGTTGCGGGCAACTTCTGAGTTCTCCGTACAAAGGATCGCTGGCTTGTGGAACCAGCGCGAGTAGCGTTTCTGTTGCGTTAGCCAACCAGCGGCTAACTTTGTAGCGTCAAGTTGAAAAAAACGAGTTGAAAACTAGCAGGGAGAGGAGGAGGGAACAAACAACCCCAACGACTCAACGTTTACGCTCACAGAAGGTTTATTGGGGCGAAATGTTTCAGACGAGAAACCTTGGCGACCCCGTTGGCTTTTACTGTGAAGGTTTGTAGCGTTTCTCTTTTTTTAAAAAAAGACTATAAAGTCATACAAAGAGAGGAGCTGTCCTGAAATATACAGCACAAAGAGGCGAGAGGGTGAGGACAAGCAGAGCTTAATAGAAACCTGAAGCTGGCAGGGAACATTAAAGATCCCCGCCATCCAAAGTAGAGATTGTCGTTTCCCCTTCCAACACGGGGATACTTCGTTTAGACAACGGCGGCGGTGGCGCCCGGCACGCTTCTCAGGGGTTTGTCTTCTTTCTGGTTTCTTGAGTTTAGACCCTGCTTAGCAGAGTGGATCTGTGGAGATAAGAAAGAAACACCCGTTAGTCTCAGGCTCATCTTGTGATGCTAAACAGAATTAGACCGCACATTCAAAGAGTATAGAAGCAAAGAGACGCAACTCCAGCTGCTGCCGCCATTTTGGACTGAAAACGCTTATTATATGTATAATATTGTAGTATCAAAATCATCTGCTCTGATCCATAAGAAGAACGCGAGGCGTATGAGAGCAGAGCAGTGGCCGAGAGCTGGCCAAATATGCACTGAAAGCAAACGGAGGAGAAGTTTGGATTATAACGTATCATCATTTTCTCTGCTGTGACGGCGAGTTTCAGTTGTTTTTAGTTCTAAGCTGTGATTTTAAAGATCAGAATCCTGCAGCAACAGTTTGTCTGTAGTGGATGTCGAGGGGTGATTAGTGAGTAGAGAGACCGTCTGTGTTGAACAGAGTCTCTCTGATCCGGGCGACGCGTTCTGCTGACGCAGCTCCACTAGAATAAAGTGACAGATCGTGTCGCAGCGGAGGCAAAGCTCAGGGGGACGCAGGGTTGGCAGGCGATCAGGAAACGTGACCACACACACACAGCAGAGTGGATTCACCCTGGCTGGGCTTAACCCAACACTCACAGGGCTCTGGGTCCAAACCCTGCTGTCACCTCTGACCTCTGCCAGCAGATCTGATTCATACGTCTACATGTGGGTGGTTGGGTGTGTGGGGTCCGCTTTTGGCATAGACGCCTGTCTCATGTATTTTGGATTATTTTTTCCTTCTTTGTGAGATTAATGTTTTTCTAAAAAAAGTGAATAAAATGTGTTCTTTGGGTAAAGCTGTGGGGAAACTGGGTTTGGATGAGTTTAAAACAAAAGGCAGCTTAGTTTACAGGAGACTTGTTATAGAAGAAGGCTGAAGATCTATTATCTATTACCATCATTAAAATATAATTTTAAGATGGATTCATTTTTATATTGTTGACTTTCTAGGGAGCAGAAGACTTCTACAAGCTGACAGACGGACGGCCCCAACATGTGAGTACCTCGTTAACTAACTAACTTTGCAACTGTTGCTCATTTACACCTTTGATTTCCTAGGGGAGGAGGGAATCGATTCACCTAGGTATCGAGATTCTTTTGCAACGCACCCATATACTGTATACTATAAACAGCCCGATGGAGCCATAGACGGACTTAGCGAGGTTAGTTTGGCGAAGTTAGTTTTGCATTCACTCGGTGGCTTTTGTATTCACGTTGCGGTTTGTGCATTCACGTCGTTGCTTTTGCGTTGTGGCTTCTCTATTTGCGTTGAGGCTATTGCATTCTGACATTAGCATTCACGTGGTGGCTTTTGCTCAGTTGCTTTTACGTTGGGACGTTAGCATATATATGTAAGGGTTAGAAATTAGGCTTTAGGCTAATTTAGAGTTCCTGTCGGTGGCGACCTTGTCTGTTCAGCAATGACGGCTACTGCTAACTTTTTATTAACCAACTACGTTGCTCATCATCTGTATTTACAGTGATATCCTTTAGACCAGTCTACATTGAGTCTAACAACACAACTCTTCACATACGTGCTGTTTGGACAGCTTTAAAAAAATAGATCACACTTTTATTTCATTGAGTTAAAATACTAAAACGTTTCGTGGAAGTGATGCACCCGACAGATCGCATGATTGCTAGACGACCCGTTTTGTCACTGCGGCAAAAACTAAACGTCCCAGACGCAGTTTGTGTAAATTAAAGTTCAGCGTGTGATGCTGAAGCAGGAGGAAATGTCCCTCTGTCAGCTCTCTGGGGTTTTCTTCAACCAGTTAGAGACGACTGAACAAAGACTGTTTTCTCTCATCCATCTTCTCACATAAACATCCAGCGTGCTGTGAGATAAGAGGGTACGCTGTGTGTGTAGGATGTAATTGTGTGAAAATGACTGATGTCCTTTGCGTGTGTCTATGCAGGCGATGATGTGACAAAGAAGAATGATGAGCACCTGTTTGTGTGTGTGTGTTTAATGCATTTATTGAATAACGTGCAGGTCAGCATCAGAGTGACCTACATCCCTCTGGGTCTGCCTGGTCAGCGGAGAGGAAGGAGGGGATGTGGGGTGACAGCCGTGATTGAAAGACTCCAGAGCCCCGAGGGTGAGTATGTGTGTGTGTGAGGAGGGAGACGAGGGGGAGGGTTGGGATTCATACACACCTCAGAGACTTCCATCTGTCCTTCTCCATGTTGTTCTCAGGACCTTCGCTCTCGTACGATGCCAGATACAACGCTGCAACCAGAAAATCAAAGAAAACATCATTAGCTTTTCTAAAATGACTCTTTGAAGTCAGAATATTCAGGACTCTGCAGTCTACTTTACATTTTCTTCACATTTATCGCTTCACTTTCTATTACTGGAAGCATTTTCTGTGTCTATAAATGGTAAATTGATAGCTAAGTAAACCTAGTTAATAATTATTTTACTATTAACAAAGAAATGATAATAAAGTTTACCGATTATTGGTAATGCTGTAAGTGGAATTAATAAAGCATATCAATTCACTTTTCCTGGAAATGTATTGAAATAGCAGAATAGCAGTTTAAGTGTGAAGCTGAAGCTTCCTTAGAATACGTGAATCAGCTGAACTCCAGGAAGCAACAGTAACAACATCAACATCAGTAGACACTCATTCGAAGTCATCACTTTCTCTCTGAGTCTCTGTTTAGAAACACAAACTGGTTGACAGGAGGATGTTCACTGTCACCCATGGGTGGTGTCGGGTGTAGTAGAGTAGAGCTCACAGCTGATTGCTTGGTGCACTTCAGTGTCGGGAGGATTTTACAGACCTCCCCGTCTCTCTCTGATAAGACGGCGATAAGAGCCGGAGCCGGTGATAACGACGAGTGTGAGGGTTTGAGGTTTAGTAGGAAAAGTGGTCGACTATATTTGTGTTCATAATGTGTTTTCTGCTGTTATTTTTTTTATCTAAATCACTGTTTCAATCCACACATATACTCTTCTCTTACTGACAGTAAGCAGCTATTTCTGCAGGATGTAATGTAACATTATTTATTTTGTTCTGTGTTGCTTTCATTGTAAATAAAAGGTTACTACAAGTGATGCCTGATGTGGGTTGGTAAAGTAAAATAAAATGATATTTTATACATCTAAGTGACCAGAAATCTTGGCATGTTAACCATAATAATAGTAGTTGAGGAGTAGTTACGGATATGAAAATGTTACTATGTTAAGAAGCGTGTAACTTTACTTTTAAACTAGGCTAATTAGCATTATTAATAGTGTGTGGATGAAGCATTAAGTTGTTAAATTTTACTAATTTCCTCTGGCTCTCTATGCTTTGTAACGTTACTACTCCACTGCTCGTAAGTCAGTTTAGTTTATACTGAAGTTAGCCCGCTACAACGGTTGCAATGGCAACGGTACACATAGAAATGTCCGCCGCTCTGACCATCCTGCTACGTTGACTTGAATGGGAATGTCCGTTCTACTACTATTCTATTTCTATGGTCTACAGGCAATAGCATGGTATGAATCTGACCGTCTTTTACTACATAATTAATGAGTTCATTAATAAATTGCTAAACGTACCATCTTCGGTGAATACTGGAGCGGTCAGCAGGTACTGCAGGATCTTGCGGTCCTTCTCAAACGGACACTCCACCTTCTTCCACGCCATGAACTCGCTCACTTGTTTGGCGAGTTCCCAGAATTTCTGAAATAAAACCAAAAATAGACAATTCAGGTTAATATTCAGAACTAAATCAACATGTTTATGGCTCTACGATACGCACACAGTGTGTGCATAGTTGACTTGACTATTACGTCTTTCTTTGGCTCTGGTATGAAGCCTTGTAGGGCTCCACTGAAGCTGCCCAGTGACCTAACGTCTTGGGGTTATATTCAGCTGTCCTGAAGTGTAAATGTGTTCAAATGTACTGTATAAAAGTCCCAACAGGGAGGGACAGAAAGAGGAATCGGCCGTTTCCCAGGATAGAATGAGTCCTTATAAATAGTGCCTGATTCAGAGAAGCTGTGACCGAAGTCCGGTGGAAATACTTCTGAGTCTTTGGTCACTCACACACACTGTGTTTGTTCCATGGAAACACAGCTGAACTTCACACACTCAGGTCTCACTTCTTCATTCTCTAACATACTTTAAGGGAAGTGGAGGTAAACAGCACCAAATCCGTCTCCATGTGTAGTAAATAGTGACGTTTTCTCACAACTGTGGAGGGAATCTGTCTGCGAGGAAACTCCCTCTGGGGAATTTAAAAATTCAAGTTTACCTCGAAGTTGATGTGTCCGCTCTGCAGCCGGTTGGCACAGCCCTCGTTGAGGAAGTAGATGTCTTTTATGAGCAGGCTGAAGAAAGGGATGACGATCTGCAAAACAAGAGAAAGAGAAAGGGAATTTAATATCACTGAGAAGACGCGAGGGGGGATTTCCACCTCACTCACAGGTGTGTGATCTCTAGAAACATCGATTCAAAGGAAAAAAGGATTACAATAGACAAAGAGGAGCTCTTATAATGCTCAGTATCATTTCCAGGGAATAAACAGACCCACTTCTGTTCTGATTATAAACCCACTTGCTTCCCAGTCTTACAGGCCTGCAGCAGCGTGCACAAATACGACCTTTAACAACCTAAAACAAATACCCAGGACACCGTGAGACGAGAGTAGAGAGGACGTTTTTCAGAGAAAAAGAATTCCCCTTTAAAGTTCCTTAAATAATTCATCGCCACCCTCACAGGATGATTCAGGTCACTGCGTGTCTGGGTGCAAACACAGACGCTGATGGAGAGCAAAGTGGGGAAGAAGCACCAGACTCCATTCAAATAACAGTTCATTTAACGCTGCTGGGACTTTCCCTTTTTCACTGGCGCCAATGATGTAGTCAAGACCAGCTAAACCGAGACTAACTCAAGACCAAGACCAAGACCAGAGTGCATCAAGACCAAAACAAGACCAAGATTTTAAGGGGGAGAGACCAAGTCAAGTCAGTGTAGCGAGGCCGAGACAAGACCAAGACTGTGAGAGGTTGAGACCGAGTCAAGACCAAGGCAGGGCAAGACCGAATCAAGACCAAGACCAGACCAGAGTGCATCGAGACCAAGACAAGACCAAGATTTTAAGGGGCTAGAGACCAAGTCAAGACCAAGATAAGAACAAGACTTGGAGGGGTTGAGACCAAGTCTAGAACAAGACCAAGGCAGGGCAAGACCGAGCCAAGACCAGACCAGAGTGTATCAAGACCGAGACAGGACCAAGACTTTGAGGGGTTGAGACCAAGTCAAGACCAAAACCAGACCAGACCGGTCCCACACTGCATGACACACTTATGATGAAATGTGGAACATGCAAACCACAGAGGCACTCCTCAAACTGATCTGAGAGATCCACATTCCCATAAAAACACCCGAAAAAAAACAAAAGAAAAGTCCTCTTTATTCACCTCTTTTATTGCCTCTTTATTATTTAGTTTATCTATTTTATTATTTATATAAACTGTATATATGTTACCATGGGAAACGTCTTGATAAAATAATCAAAAGGGCATTATTGCAGAGGTGAATTTTCTGTGTGGGAATGTTCCTTTGTTTTCTATGAGCAACCACAGTAATGATAACAAATGAATCAGACAATGCTCAGGCTATTTAGTGATCCGCCCGCAGTTGTGGTCTTGAAATGAAATCTTTGTCTGAGACCGAGACGAGACATACTAGACCTTAAAAAGGGGTCTCAAGACCAAGACCGATCGAATACTACAAAACTGTCTGGCACAGAATCAATCATCGAGAAATGTGTCATTTCTCAGTTACTGAGGCTGATAGATAAACACCACTTCTGTACCTGAGTGTTGAGAGATTGCTGCAATCTGGCACAGTGACCTATATTTAAATAACAACCTGTGGTTTGTTGTAAGGAAAGCGGTGACAGATGAACACATCACCACCACAGATTATCAAACATTCATGATGATGGAGCAGCAGGCGGCTGAATAATACACACAACGCAGCAAAACATTGTGCTTTTGATAAATTGCTCAAAGTCATTCTGATTGTGTCATTTTACTTGAATAAACCACACACACTTCCCTCTTTCCACAAGCCGCTGAATCATCCTCATGTGTTTTTCTTTAACTCTGTTCTTGTTTGATTTGCATTTTCAGCTCGTTTGTGTGAAACTGTCCTGAAACTAAATGTAGGTGCAGCTGACGACTAGTTAACTCGACGTCAGAGTACACTGTGTGCCGACTTTCTGACTTCACAGAGGGGTCTGTAGGGGCCGGATGTTGTTTACAAGGAACATGCATGTATGTATGATCTGAAGACTGTTGTCATGCGTGCAAACACGTCATGTACACACATGTTCTGCTTTTAGAGGAAAACGGTGCGCAGCAGGAGCAGAGAGGAAGTCGTTGTCACAGTGGGGATGATGATGGTCTGGAGCCAGAAGGGCGCCAGGTCTGGATGTGTGGCACAAAATAGATCTACTATAGAGGACGTGTCTATTAAAAGCTGTTGTATATATATATATATATGGTTCAAAAGATGTTTAAACAGCTGACTTGAAGATGAACTTGTGATGAGCAATTTTATAAACTAAATGGTTCATTGAAAAAATATCCAAGATTAAGATGATATTAGTCTATAATTAAACTATTCATTAGCTGCAACCATAATTCTCAGGAATCATATTTTTGTTCCTGATATTTCCTAAATCTTTCCTGGTTTTATTCTTATTACCTGATAATAATCTTTTCTGTTTACCTGTAAATCACTTTGTGATCGCTGGTTTTGGCAAGTGCCACACAATTAAACTGTATTATTATTATTATAAAGTAATTGTAGAAGGAGATTCTGAATACCTAACGTGGTAACATGGAAACGAGGGATGCTCGATTATGGCAAAAATCATAATCACGATTATTGGAAACATCCCGCATTTAGAAAGAACATTTTGTAGGCTACATTTTAAAGTTAAATGCATCAATCTGGTGCACTTTGAGAGAAAAACTAAGAGGCTAGATCTATGAAGAACTTTAGGCTCTTGTAAACAGTTTAATCATAAACACATTGGTTGTATAGATATGAATGAGGATGACACAGCAAAAATAGTCCCTGTATAATAGCTCCGCCCTCCCCGCAGGGAGAGAGGGCACAACAAGCACAAAGCGGCGAGGTCTGGCCGAGGTCCGGGCGAGGGGTGCTGTAAAGCGCCAAGCAGGGCAAAAGCACGCCGCTGTAAAGGGAAAGGGTGCACTGGATTTATACCACGAGACAAAACGAGAGCGTCATTGCGAAACGGAATGAGGCACAATAATCGTTTTATGTCGATCATAAATTAGAGTCCCAGTGAGTCAGACAGAGAGAGAGAGAGAGAGAGCTCCTCCAGTAAGTTTGCAGTGCTTGTAAATTGAAATATTTTTTAAATTCTTCTTTGTAAAAAGTCTTAGCGAGCTGTTGCTGCACAAACAAACAAACAAGACTGTGGTTTAGTATTTAGTTAAAATGTTCTTTCAAGTGAATCAACACAGCAACAACTGACAGAATCCTTCTGTCCTCACAGCAAAGAACAAGAACAAGAAAACAGGAAGACTGCAGCATAAATGTTTTCTCTGTTGATCCACTAACAAAGTCAACAGCAGAGTGGAAGCCTCGAGCAGATCATAAACATCCCCCCCCCCCGTCCCTTAAAGGAAAGGTCAACAACATACCAGACTCTTTTTGGGAACTTTCCGTTTCACGACCTTCGACCTCTTGTCCCGAGTATGTTTGCATTTCTGAGCTCAGCAGAGCACATCCCTCCCAAACCTCAGGGAGCAACAAACATATTGACAGTACGCTCCGTCTCCGTGTAAACACACTTATTCAACAAATGATGAATGAGGGGGAGACTAACCGCCAACGTCTGGCAGCCCACGAGCTGTGTGCTGGTTCAGATTGGGTCGGAGCGGGCGGCTGGAGGAGAACACTATGTGATCTGGCAGCCGCCCGTGTGTTTCTTTTCTCCCTTGGTGAGGAGAACACAACATGTTTGATGAAGAGGAAACCAAGACCCTCCTCATATCTTGACCCAGTTATAGCACGCCCTCCGTGTCCCCTCTGAGCTGCACTGTTATGTAACCTCTGTTCCTCGTCCAAGTCCACTACAGCGGCCGCTGACGCCGTAAACACGACGGGAACGCAGCTCCCAGACGATAACAAGACACAACGAGGGACAGCGCTGTGGTTTGTTTTGCTGCTTTAAGTCCGATAATCCGCGATGATAACCATCAAAACCTTTTACATAACTAATCAGAGCATTGTGCTTATTGTGAAACTGAAAGGTCACTTCTGACTCCTCCGTCAGCTGTAGTGCTCTTCAGCAAGACACCAACCCCTTGATTATTCACTAAGTGGCTCTGGATGTTGAAACATAAACAAAAATCTGGAGAGCAGATGTTCAAACTTCTGGGGTTGATATAAACGGTGGCTACTGGATGTGTCACAAAAGAAAGCTTTGTCGACTTTTTTGGCAAATCGGACTCAATTTAGTGCCACTGGCTCGACACAACTTATCCACAATTTGACCTGATTTCCTCACAGTGGTGATTTTTGCTAGAATTTCAACCTTTAAATGTCAGCATGTAGATTTCATTTTCGCTCCTCAGTTCTGCCCAGCACAGTGCATTCAGATGGGAGCTGAGCTACAGGTGAACCAACTGAACAAGTTCTGACTATATGAGGGATGTCACGACAACCAATGTTGAAGTACATGGGATTCATTGTTTACTTTGGTTTTTTATTGTGGTATCAAATTGGTATCAAGAATCGTGGAATTGCGCTGGTATTGGTATCGACTACTACATTTCTGGTATCGTGACGTCCCTAGACTATATTCTAATAGTCAAAAATCAAAAAACATCTTCCTCTATGGGTGTGTGTGATCCACCAGTTCAATCACATAGGTGTTGTATCGTACGGTGTGTGTTGCTGTGTTCAGGACTCACCTTCTCTCTGCTGCTGTTGGCGGTGACCGACCGCTGTGTGGCTCCTCTCAGCGCCGTTCTGTAGTTGTAGAAGTTGCTGGAAGGATCCATCTGGTGCTGCGGAGAGAAGAACACGGTGTCAGTCAACGTCTGATCAACAACACCACAAACAGACAGACAGATAGAGGTGAGGACAGCAGCTGGAAGACGAGTGGATTTAAGGAGCCAACAAGCCCCGTGGAAAGTACCAGTTCCTGATATAATACTAGTTCGGCAACAAAGGAACAGTCGTAGATGGACACACTGAACGGTTGTGAGCTGAGGTTTTCAAGTCTAAGTTGTGAGTGTTGCCTCGTCTTAGTCCATTAGTCGACTAGTCAGTAGTTTTGGTCTCAGTCGTCTAAGATTTCTTTAGTCGATTAGTCATTTTTTATGCTTTTTTTCATGCATATATAACATGTAGTTGTAAAACATTAGCAAATTGATTAAATAACAGGCAAAAAAAATAGCTTTTATTTATTTTATTTTATTTTCAAGTCATTCATTGATCAAAAATGCTAAGTGTTTGCAGGTTTCAGTTTCTTCAATCAGAGGATTTTCTGCTATTTCTTCTGTTTTTTCTTATTGTCCTTCGCTTCTGAGAACTTTTTTTTGACATTTCCTACAATAAATGATTAAAGTCATGGATTTGAAACAATAATAAAAATAACCGTTAATTGCATAATAAAAGAAAAATAAGAAAAAGGGAAGTAATGAAATGTGGCACTTCCTCAAATCAAACACCTCCATCCTGCACACAAACTCCACTTCAGTAACTCTACAGGATTAACGACTACTAGACCTCTGAAGGCACGCGTCACCTTAAGTCTCTTTTATAGGACATTTCTTCTGTTTTGATCGTTTTGTTGTTTTAATTCTATCATTGGTGCTTTTATGTGACACATGGGAATATCCTGGTTAAATAAAGATTAAATATATAAAGTCAAACCCTCAGTGTTGTGACATGAGTCTGTCTGAGGGATCAGGAGATAGATGATAGAGACGATAAAGAGTCTGTGACCTCGAACAAACCGAGCAGCACTTTAACTCCACACAGTTATCGCAGCAAACTGTGACTCTGTGGGACGGAAAGTTCAGGATTCACTTCAAATGGGGCTCACGGGGACAAAAACAGGAGGGTAAAGGGAAAATCATCAAACGAGTGAAGAGCTGAGGAGGTGTGTGATTGACAGGGAGAGCGACAAACAGAAAGAGAGAGACTGAGATGAACTCCGGTGGGACATGAAGGGAACCTGAAGAACTGAGAGCTCTCAGATCCCACAGACGGTCCCGGCCCGACTCGTCTCAAACCTCAGATCTGCCATTTCAAAGGGCCGACTGACGGCCTGTTGGGCCCCGAAGTATCTGGGGTTTCCTCAGGTACCAGACGGCGTTATGTATGCAGAGAGGATGGAGGTAGGGAAGGGGATAGCTTTTGGTTTTTTAGGTCTGTCTTTGTAAACTCAAAAACATTGAGATGATGTTTCTGACTAGTTTCAATGTTGTCTTAGTGAAGTCATCACATATGACACTAATTTAAAGCTGCTATAATGTGGATCTTTAACAAGCAATCATATAAAATTGGGAGAAAATTGTGCTTTTTTGGTGGCTGAAACTAAACCTATAGTCAGAGAGTCAATTTTTTTTGAACTTATGCCGAACGAAGCCTTTTTTCTGATACTTTTTGAACATTTATCCAACTTTTTTCTGACTTTTGGGACTTATGTCTGGCTTTTTTTCAGACTTTTCTTCTGCCTTTTTTCTGACGTTTATCCAACATTTTTCAGATATTTGTCTGACTTTTTTTCAAACATTTTTTCTGACATTTTTTTGGACTTTTTTCAGATATATGTCTGACTTTTTATCTGCCTTTCTTCAGCCTTTTTCGGACATTTAACCAACATTTTTCTGCCTTTTTTCAGGCGTTTTTTGGACATTTTTCTGCCTTTTTTCGGATATTTATAGTCAAAGTCATACGTTTGCTGTCAAGTATAATAAAATGCTGCTTCAGCACGACCAAATTTTTGATTAGTAACTGCAGTAACTGTTTATCCATCTATGTGTGAGATCTGTGTGAGTCACAGTCAAATCTCTGCTCTCCCACTCAGATCCATGTTCTCAGCAGCTTTCAGCACGACGCTGTTTATTCGTCTTTGTCATCGCACTTAACCCAACAATTCACTGACAAAAGAAGAAGCTCCCCCACACACCCACAACGCTGTTAGTCATCAGCGCCCAACACAACACAACCAAACAGAGCTGTTAATGTCGGAGTCTGACAATTAAAGACGACAGAAAATGTTGAAAACTGCAGATTTGAGGTGGGTTTTTCTTTGTCGGAGGAATCTATTGTATCCATAAATCTTTAACGTAATGACCCTGTGTCTTTTAAGATCTGCAGAACAAATCACATGCACATTTTTGGAGTTTCACAACTGCATGTAACTTACTTCTAAGATGTCAAACTTGGCCGTTTTGACTTTACTCCAGGTCTTCTTGAGCCGAGACACAGGACTCATGTTCATCCCAGCTGCAAGACGGACACAAGAAGAACAAAAAGACAATGAGAGAGATATCACACACATCCATGAAAACACCCGAACA
>CAKAOI010049017.1:15006-41988 GCA_916701655.1 Sebastiscus albofasciatus
GCCTTTTTTCGGATATTTATAGTCAAAGTCATACGTTTGCTGTCAAGTATAATAAAATGCTGCTTCAGCACGACCAAATTTTTGATTAGTAACTGCAGAGGCTTCAAGCAAAGTGTCAAAATACTCATTATGCAGAATATATTTGGTATTGTTAGATTATTTTCACTGTGACTGAGTCAAAGCATTGAACTTGTGTCTGTACGGGAAATATGCAAAAGCAGCACGTTAGCTTAGCTTAGCACAAAGACTGGGAACAGAGTGAAACACATGAACTCTAACTGTGTTTATCCATCTATGTGTGAGATCTGTGTGAGTCACAGTCAAATCTCTGCTCTCCCACTCAGATCCATGTTCTCAGCAGCTTTCAGCACGACGCTGTTTATTCGTCTTTGTCATCGCACTTAACCCAACAATTCACTGACAAAAGAAGAAGCTCCCCCACACACCCACAACGCTGTTAGTCATCAGCGCCCAACACAACACAACCAAACAGAGCTGTTAATGTCGGAGTCTGACAATTAAAGACGACAGAAAATGTTGAAAACTGCAGATTTGAGGTGGGTTTTTCTTTGTCGGAGGGATCTATTGTATCCATAAATCTTTAACGTAATGACCTTGTGTCTTTTAAGATCTGCAGAACAAATCACATGCACATTTTTGGAGTTTCACAACTGCATGTAACTTACTTCTAAGATGTCAAACTTGGCCGTTTTGACTTTACTCCAGGTCTTCTTGAGCCGAGACACAGGACTCATGTTCATCCCAGCTGCAAGACGGACACAAGAAGAACAAAAAGACAATGAGAGAGATATCACACACATCCATGAAAACACCCGAACACGGTCGCATTAACACATGGCATTTCCCATTCAGCCAGACGGACGCACCCAAACCCCCCTCACCTCCCTCCCTCGGCAGTCATCCTTTAACATCCCTCTGCCTCCCCTTTTCCCTTTTCTTTCTCTCTACTGTTGTTTCTCCCGATGCAGCGAGGCAAAAGGCCGCAGGAACAATGGAGTTAACACACGCCTCGTTTCCCCTCCCAGCGCTCTGCTTCCCATATGGTAATCCTCCGTGTGGAGGTTCAGGCTCCGAGGGTCACCGTCAGAGCAGAACAACAACAACAAAACAACCCTCCGGTACACAAAAGATCCACAGACAGAAATATAAAACTCTCATTTCTTCCTCCACTTCCCAGGAGACAGTTTAACATGACACCTCAGCGCTGCGGGGGCCAAAGTGAATGAAAGTCCGACCACGGCGGTATGTGACAGGTGTGTGTCAGATCGTGTCTCGACTGGGAAACCATCAACTCACAAAGACACCAGTGTGTGTGTGTGTGTGTGTGTGTGTGTGTGTGTGTGTGTGTGAGTGTGTGTGAGTGTGTGAGTGTGTGTGTGAGGATGGACAGGTGTTGGCTGTGTTCGTCGCCCCGCTGGGACACACACTGTCCCCTTTATGAGGACATTAATATATCGTTGATGTCTTCTCCTTTTCAGCACCGACACAATGTCGCAGAAGCAAAGAAGAGATGCTGACAGAGCGGCATTTTTATCCATTTTTTTGTGTTTTTATATAATGCAAGTATAGTATAGTTTGGGTTTTATGAGACAGGTGGTCTTTACTGACCCGGGTTGTGAGTCAGGCCAGGTCCAAATTATATTCAGTATCATTTATACATCAGGTGGGCTTCTGTTCTTTGAGTGTCAATATGTCTAATACCCAGATACAAGCTGGTTGGATCATCCAAGAACCAACAACTCAGGCTATATGAAGGTGAATAAAAACATTTGCTTTGATAATTTGAGTGGACTAACCCTTTTATTAGATCACTAGTACGTTGTCTAACCCGGGTGGTTCCCTGGAGACGAGGCAGGTGGGTTTGCCTGTGGCGCTCTCTCTCTCCCTCTCAGGGGAGAAAGAGAGACAACAGCTGGCACTCCAATATCCTCTCCTCACCATCCTCCCATCCTCCCATCCGCCCTCCTCAACATCCTCCCAATCTCCCGTCCTCCCATCCTCCCTCGTGAGCTCTCACTCTCTCTGGTCAGTGCTGACCATCTGCCTGGATGGTTTGTTCTGCGTCCTCTTCCAGCTGCCTCCCCCGTCTCTCTGCTCTGGACTCTCCTCCCCCCTCCATCCTCCATCTCCCCTCAGGCCTGTGAGGATGACCAGATGCCCTGTCCTCTGAACACTGGGACATCTCCTGGATCCCAAGAGCCCGTCAGCTAGACCTTCAGTGACGTCTCTCAACTGTCTGAGGTGCTTTAGGGCTCTACATTGTGTCTTCATTAGATTTCATCTTTATTTAACCTGACCAAAGTCAGATGTTTGTGGTTGTTAGTGGGTTTTTTGTCCAGTGGGAAAGGAGCTTCAGAGACCACCACGGCCGCTGCATATCCAACTAAAGTGATATTTTGGATCTGGTGCAACATGGTGCAAGAAGGCCACAATCAAAGGAAATAACAAGACTCTGCACACTCAAGTATTTAACGGTACAGTTCATGTTCCCACAGTACCCATGATACTCAGCTGCAGCTACTGTGTGAGTGTACCGTGTGTTTCTACAAATACAAGCAGTCAAACTCCACACAGCTAGGGGGGGGGGACTGTCATTGAGACAATTATCTGCATGAACTGCCGCTCCGCTCCCTCTGCTGCCGAGTCTCACTGATGTCATTAGACTCAAGTAAATGACGTATGTTGGAAATGAACTGGGACAAAGTCGTGAGAGGTTACTGCTACAGGGAACGGGAGGATGTGTGTGTGCGGGGGGGGGATTACATCGCTGCACCAAGTTCTCACTGAACAACAAATTACATTTATTACGCTGATCTGATTTACTGATGACCGGGAGAAAAAGCAGGAACGCAGATCGGAGGGAACGAGTGCAGCGAGCAGAGAGAGTCCAAATGAGACTGAAATGTGTCACCCGTCGGTGCAAATCATTCCCCGGCTGCTGAGCATTTTCTAGAACCATTTACTTATAAAGAGTTCTCCTTAAAGTTAACAAGCAGCTGTCGAGACTGACAGAACAATAAAAGCATAGATCACATGCCATGTTTTATCTCAGAGGGGGAGGAAAGAACACTCACATATAATGGCCATGAGGGAGTTAAAGTTGCCGATGTTGAAGCATTCGCGCGCCACGTCGATGAAGAACTCGATGACTCGAGCTCGGTGCTTCTTCTTCACAGGCTGTTAACAAAATGGAGAACATTAGAGAAGTGCATTAGCCCTCAGGACTGTCTGCTAAATGGGTCTGCTGGAAAGCAACAAACTCAAAGTGTATTACCATTAAAGTACAACGCAGAGAGTACTGAAGTTTGCTCGTACTTTATAGGACATCTGAGTTCTTTGGAAAGTATTCAAGCATTTGAAGTGTTGCTGGTCAATATGACGAGTTGATTGCCAGAGAATTAAAAATCAACAACAATTCTGATAATCAATGAATCATTCAAAGTTATTTATCAAGCAAGAAATGCTCAAACTCGAAATTGAACGTTTGGGTTTCAGACTTGTGACGTGCGTTTTCACTATTTCACTTGAGGAAAAATAATCAGTAATTGCAGCCCGATGTTGTTTTTCCTCTCGTTTAGCACTGAGGTTTCTTACTGGAGAGTGAAGTTGGCCTCGTGCTTGGTACTCACCATGCAGATCTCTGTAGCCACCAGATAACTGAGTCTGTTGAACCATTCAACGTAAGCTTCCAGGTTGCTGGCCTTCTTGTGATCACTGAAGCAGCTCTGCAACAACAACAACAACACTTCCAATTAGTATTCCAGCTAATTACAAAGCAATAAATAAATAAATAGTGCTGAAGTGGAGAAATAAAGCTGATATTTGTATTTTTCTCTTCCCTCCTCAGTCAATGCATCACTGAGCATTAATATAACCAACTGTGTGGCCAATCACGCTCAACTTCACTCTGCTTCTATCAGCACAATAGTGGCCGATGTGATTCACATTATGCATGCTGGTCCTTTGTGAGGACTCCTCTTGATCTAATTCCACACATTCCTTTGGCCTTACGCCACTCGCCCCCACGCAGGGGTTCCCGCCAGTGGACGCGGCTCATTTTAACATGCAAGTGGCTCGCTGGAATACGAGGCGGGCTGGGCTAGCCGCCGGAGGCACAAAGGCAGCCTTAACCCCCCCCATCACCTCGCTTCCAAAAAAAAAAGGGTCTGTTGCCTAGCAGCCGAACGCCAGACAAGAGAAACCACCGCCAGACCCGCACACACACACATTCACTAACTCACACACCCCTTCCCAAAACAAACCCTTGGCAGCAGCGGTTGCTAGGAGATGAGGTGCATGAATGCCCGTCTCATCCAGACAGCGGGATGATTTGAGGAAATTGTCAGAGAGGTGAGCCTGAGTGAGTGTTTCTGAATATTTGCTCTGCTGCTACAGTCTAGAAACCACCTGACCTCACGCTGACCGGTGCAGCGGCCGGGCCTCTCTGTGTTGTGTAAACTTCACATCCGTCTGGAGGAGAGACTAGACCACCTCACCCAGACGGAGACGGACCAGGTCTGCACGCAGGATTACAGACCAAGGAAAGATTGCGTAACTACTGTATATGCTTCTCTTATCTGGTGAGTTATTCTTAGCAAAGCATGCAGACGTTACCTTATCGTTGTCCAGAGGGTCTTTCTGGACGAAGGCCTGGACGAATTCTTCAGGTCCGATGTAACTCAGTCTCTCCTGAGGAGGAAGGAAAAGGGAAAATCAACTCCCTGCATCCATCTTTAGTTTGGTCAATGCATCACCTTCAAAATGAGCTCTTAAAAATGGCATTTGAGGAATCATTAGAGATAGCTTCCAGTGGCTAATGTTAGCAAACTTTAGACAATGTTTAAGTGAGTCATTTTGCTGACTCTATTAAAATATTCGCTAACTATTTTGATAATCGATTCATCGGTTTGAGTCATTTTTTAAGAAAAAAAAAGAAGTGCAAATTCTGATTCCAGCTTCTTAAATGTGAATATTTTCTGGTTTCTTTCCTCCTCTATGACAGTAAACTGAATATCTTTGAGTTGTGGACAAAACAAGACATTTGAGGATGTCATCTTGGACTTTGGGAAACACTGATCAACATTATTGATGATCAACTATTATTTATAGATCAAACAACTAATCGATTAATCAGGAAAATAATCAACAGATTATTCGACATTGAAAATAATAATTAGTTGCCGCCCTATGAAAATATATTCAAGAGGATGTGACTAGATTACAGAATGAATCAAACACAAATAACTGATATATTATGGGATTTCATTGCTGCCACACACTTTAATTTCTTCTGAACCACATGGTTTTTTTAGCAGATTGAATACTTTGAACTACAGTGGAGCAAGCAGAGGGATACTCCAATATCAAAGTGTATTTGAAAAATCCGTTTCCATCAGCCTTTATTTCATCTTCTCTTTCTTTGATATTCCAATGTTTCCAACTCAAGTAACCATAAAAAAGGTCTGCGCTCCGTTTTTAATGCACAAATAAAAATGTGCATAAAAACTCGCAAATGGAAGTTTAACTTTTGGATCTTGGAAGAGACCCTTGACCAACCTCTGTTTTTTTTCCAGATTGACTGACCACAGCTTTATATTCATTACATGTCAGTTTGCCAATGAGAAAACAAATCAAACAGCGCTGTTTAAAATCAATGCTGTGGTAGGTCGGACGTGGGTGGAGCATTGGTGTTCGGTTCACCTCGACCACCGCACTGATTTCTAATCCATCATGTGTGTCAGCTCTCCTTTCCCTCACATGTTCTCCTCTCCAACATCGATTTGGTTTTATTCTCTTTGGCTCATGTGCCGATATGAGAGTGAGTCATTTCTGATTGTTCTTTGGAAGATAACATTACATCTTAATTTGGTTTGACGTGTTGCAACAGATGATTGATGTGATTTAATGATTTAAAGTGATTTTTTAAGATGAGACAAAAGAAAATGAGTCTGGCTCAATGACAGGCTTCTGGAGATCAATGGGAACAAAAAAAAGGAATAGAAATAATAGATGTAAATAAGCTCTCACCAGTTCTATGTGCGTGAGCTGCTGGGCGACGGTGAACGGGTCATTGCAGATGGACAGCATGTCTCTCTGGATGGACGCCTGGGGCTTCGCCTTAAGAGCTGTCAGTCGCTCCGCCGCCGTGGCGTTGATCTTGACCAGCGCCTCCTCGTACTGGCTGAGCACCGTCAGCCTCCGGATCAGACCCTGGCTCATCTGGCCGACCGTCTTCCTGTAAACCTGATGGATGGAAGAGGAGGAGAGAAGAGAATCAGTTAGTACTTGATGTTCAGAAGCTTCAAAAGACTTTGATTTTATTCACTCTGGACTCCAAAATATTCCTCCATATTTCCACAAAGCTCCAGGATATGAAGGTTGTTTTCACACAACACTCTCTTTACCTCAAGCTACGGCTTTGTTTTCTCTGTTCTCCAGCTCTATACCGGTTTGAAACGTGATGGAGACGCTGTTGTTAGACAGTTACATCACGTTTACATACACTAAATATTCAGTTTTTTGCCCTTATTCTGAAAAAGACTAAGCTGTATACATGGCTAATGAAAATAAATATTCCACCAATATTCCTGTTTGCATGCAGCCGTGCATACTCCGATTAACGTAACCAGTGGCAGACTTTTTTGACCGTGTAAACACAGCCTCCCTCTGGCCTGTGTTGTCTGATCCAATAGAAGAGCTACTGGAGCTCAAACTGCTGAAGAAGTTTGTTGTGTTTGTTGTTGTATCTGGGGCTGCGTAGCCGCAGACCGGTCAGGGTGCACATGCTGTCATACTGTTATGGCTGATCGGTGTATGTACGAACATACATACCAAACCATGAATTTTGTGTGCTGTTACACTCCTAATGTAAACGTAGGCACACAGAGAGATTTGACTAAAACCTCCAGTAGCATGCGTGCAGCCACTTTGTTTGGCTCAATTTAGGTTAATCCCAAACCACTCATCTGCGGCCGAGGGCGATAACAACCTCACTGGAATTTACAACACACGCATGTTGACTACATGTCAGCAGAACTGATGCCAGCTCTCAGCCAAAAGCCACAGAACGACCCTCAAAATGTGAAGTATTTATTTTGCAGAAAAGCATCCTTCTGGTCGGGCACCAGGAGGGTCACTCAGCGTTATGCAAGCCTCTTCCTGCCGGCCTCATTAAGGCCTCTCGGCTCAGCAGGAGTTAGAGGAGGGAGCTCTGGGCTCTCTCTGGCCTCAGGGGTCGAGAGGTCGTCCTGTTTTGAACTTTCCCCTGGACACAATTAGATAAGTGTTCCCTCGCTGACGCAGATTAGCAGTTGCATAAGAGCGTCTACAGAGGGAAGGAGGACATGTGCGTTTGATTTGAGTGCATGTGTGTGTTATTGTATGAAACGTGGAGGATCCTGTTCATGGCTTCTCTCCAGACCACCGGTATGAGCTGCCAGACAGAATCTGGGGTGACGAGGCCCCTTTTCTCACGACCACATCCCCTCCCCTCCCTCCACTTTCTGCCAATTCAGCCTCCAGAATCTGGGTTCTACAAACAAGAGTCCGGTTCAACAGGGCGGGAGGAAACACAGCCGGCCTCATAATGGATGTGGAGGCCCGGTGCCGAGACGGCTATCAAGTGTGAGGAGTCGGTGCGGCGCTCACGGACTCTGAAACTCACTTCCCAAGGCGAGACTAATGCATCTGTCTGCTGGTGATAGGTGTGATGGCACACCGACAGACACATTCACATGTCAGCCAATCAACTGAGGCTTCTGTGGATATTACAGTTTTGGCAAGAGGTGATTGAAGAGCGCACGGCGGGGAGAAGAGAAATGAAGTTGTAGGGAAAGAAAATGAGGGTTCAAATTGTAGCAGGAGTCGAGACGGACTGGAGATCCACCAAAGTAACTGTCCACAACTCAAAGATATTTTGTTTACTGTCATAGAGGAGTAAAGAAAACAGAAAATATTCACATTTAAGAAGCTGGAATCAGAGAATTTTTTCTTTAAAAATTTCTCAAACCTATTAATCGATTGCCAAAATGGTTGGCGATAAATTTAATAGTTAAAAACTAAATCGATTAACCTTTGCAGCTCTACTATGAAGCGATGAATCCCAAAAATATGGAGAGATTAAATTATATTGAAATAACCATTAGTTGCAGCCCATTCAGACTTTGTAATATCAGTGTAAACACTGTACACACTCAGCTAATGCTTGACCACACTCCTGCTCAGTGGGACAACAGTGAGACGCCACCAGTGAAAATCGCTCCAGTTGCCACTTCAAAGTCAGCCATCTGCCGCAGCTTCTGTCCTCACTACAAACAGAGGACGGGCCAGGGTCGGATAAATATAGTCGCAGATCTCGGAGACAACAGCACGCCTGACATTTCCAAGCAGAGGGAATCGCGTTTGCTCATCAGATCTATCGCCGTTACGAATGAGGGCGCCTAGCGGGGGCGCGCAGTTCCCCCGCGCCATCGACCCTGGCGGCGATCCCGAGGTGGCAGACGGCTGCTCGGTACAAGTCGCCACGTGTCACTGGAGGTCCTGTTTTTCTTGGCTGAGGGCTGTTGCTTCCTGCGGAGCTCCACCTGACCCACACGAGAGGCCTGACTGTTTTTAGCAGGTTAGCTGAGCAGCACTAATGAACAGAGAGTAGAAGGTGATTATTTTATCTACAAACACATCCATGTGGCCAAGTCACGATGGGGCAGAAACACCACGAAACCACCCAAATATAGGCTCTACTGTACAGCAGTCTTGTGCTACAAGTCCAGGTTCATTCTCAAGTCATTACAACCAAGTCCAAGTCAAGTGTTCGTAAGCAATTTGTAAGTCAATTACAAGTCTCTGACCTTTGACCTGAGAGACTCGTTGGGCTGTGAGTCTCACGAGAGACAAGTCTCGTGAGAGACAAGTCCCAAATCAATACCTAACCTCAACAATCTCGCGAGAGTTTCCCCACTTTGCTGGTTCCCTTCTAGACACGACCATACACAGTCGATGTTATGAACCAAACCCAAAGCAGACAGAAGACAAGTATAGAAGTTCATATTTCTCAACAGTTCCTTCATTGGGAGCGACTGCTATCCAGATATTGAACTTCCCAGAGCAACTTTAAACGTGCCGTGCAGTGGCACCTGTCATGAAAGGGTTATACTGTGCAGGCACCACTTGGATTAAAAACAGTAATGTTTGTCCAAAGATCTGCCTTACATCAAGCGTACCAGGCATCCAAACTGGATATAAAATGTGGGATCTGTTAAATCTAACTAACTTATCATAATAAAGCAAAAAAGAACTTAGTGCAAAATAAAAACTGCACATTTTGAGGGAAAGCAAGACGTCGGTACCATCAAATGAGGTCAGATGGAGATCACAGCGCTTGTTTTCTTCCCTATATATCCAACCACATCCATAATGACAGTCTTACTCCAGAGATCAAGGTCCTGGAATGTTTCGAGTGTGGTCTGGACACGACGTTGACCAGATGTTCGGGACATCTATTCTGGACTCAAAACCCTTTCCCAGAGCGCTGCGGTGCACGCTCTGAAGAATCAGCGTCTAACTCCGTACTCTGGACCTGCTGACGGTTCAACGTTTGTGTTTTGTTTTCAAAACATGATTTAGAGAAATCTGTGAGAAACGTGAATGTAAATTAGTTCTGATGAAACTCCTACTGTTGTCCTCCTCGGACTGCTTCCTCACACTTCAACAGCTGGACTTCTTAGAATAAAAATGTCCCGTGGCATTCGCACCACCCAGAGCAAGGAATCATGTTTTAATATCACGAGTTATCATCTATGGATATACAGTATGAATGAACTATATCACATCCTCACTTCCTCAACAGTTGCTCGTGGTGATTTGTGAACCCGAGGCAGCAACGTTTCTCAAGGAACATTTGAAAAAACGTTCTTGGTCACGCCGTGCTAATCATGAGCACACAAGCCTGTGGCTTTACATGATATCACAGCTCGTCTGCAGGGTGTTTTAAAAGGTTGCTTTGTCAACACAGCACATACATCTAGTGTTTGGAACATTTATCTAGTCACGGCTTTTTTTCGGTTAATGTCAAATGTTCTGTTAATACGGAGTCAAATAGGGCAGCTTCTTGCTCAGTTCCCACACAGATTATTAAAGGGATTGGGTGTTTTGAAGTGGGACTGTACACTGATTATGGAGAATTACCTCATATAACCCCTCTTCAAAACATCCAAACTATCCCTGTAAGGACAGGACATGATTTTAAGGACAACTTGTGTTATTTCAGAGAAGCCATCTATCAGCGATGATAACATTTTACTATCCAGATCTATTGCTGAGGTCAGAGGATGCTAGGATGTCATATAACAGAGTCCAACAGCACAGGAAGTGAAGCAGTCACACAGCTGGACATTATTATTATTTTAAAAAAGAGAGAGAAACTGAAAGAAAAAGTTAAAAATGATTTCGCAATCTGCCCGTTAGATCAACTTTCACCTACCATAGTTAATTATACACAGTTGCTTTTTCACACAGATGTGTTATGCAATGAGGGATTATAAAAGAACTTTTTGGCTGCTATCACTTTCAATTTACCCTCCAATAGGTGGGTTAGATAATAAACAAACAGGAGACAAGTTAAAGAGTAAATGAGTGGAGAAATGAAACTACTGCAGATGCTTTCCAACAGGGCTGCTCCCTCTGAGTCCATCAGTCGACTCAGGTTTTTTTAGTTGATAAGTCGCTTTTTATGCTTTCTTCATGCTGAATGAATATTTCCCAGAAACCTATGAGCACATCTCTGGTGAATACCAGATTTAAAGAGGTGCTTTTGTCTGATTCTTTGTGGAGAAACTCAGTTTTACAGATCTAGCTCTAGCTCTACTTTCTAACAACTTCTAAGGGAGCAATTTCCTGGCACAGTTTGGATCCACTTGTGCACACAGAGTTAAGGATCACTGCAGATGATCCCTCAGAATAATAAGACACTTTGTACCCCATCTGTAGCTGATGTTCCTTGTCTTGATCAAACTTGTTTGTAGCGATGATGACCAGAGATTTCAGGTTGAAAAAGAATGAAAAGGTAAGACAAGAACAGTGATAAGCTAGAAAAACACCTGTGGCTTTTAATTATTTGGACACACTTCTTATCTTATTTTATTGAATGTACCGAGCGTGATATCACCTCAAGGGAGAGTACCGTGGTTATCTTGTGCTACACGGCTCTCTGTTGCCTCGAGGCCAGAATTGATTTCAACCATAAAAAGTATGTTTGGAGGGGCGGTGTTAATGCCGACTGCAGCCAATCTACTGTGAAATCAAAAGATGATCGTGTGACCAGACAAACACAGCGGCCGTGTCTCCGAGCGTGACTGCGGGAGTGTGTATCACCGGTGGTCAGATAAGATAGGTGTTTTTGCAGACAAGGAGAGCTGTAAATGTGTCCAAGTGACATGTGAGAAACGTATTGATTTGTAGATTAAATCAGGATCAATATTCGTGCTTGTACTATTGATGAGTGAAACCTGAAACCTGCATTAAAGACAGCGGGGGGGAGTGGGTGGGTTGGGTTTTTCTTGTGTTGAGCAGTGGAGGATGGGGTTAGGGTTAATGGATGTTTGTGTCCTCCGTCACTGTCGGGTCCTAACAAGCCCTCCGCCACTTCATCGTTAACACCGACCCCCCTGAACGCTGGATAGGTTAGCTGGGTTTTTTCCTGCTGCCTGTCTTTATGCTAAGCTAATCGCTACCCATCAATCTTCTCATCGAACTCTCAGCACAAACGCTACTAAACTGTGAAGTTAAAAAAGTCACCATATTGTCCCGTTGGCGTTTCCTTTGGCGGCACACAGAGCGTGAGTCACTGCTTGTTAAAACAACTTCTCTGTATCTAAATGTCTAACAGTGGAGGGTCTGCATGTGCAACAAAGATAACAACGACTGCAACAGTTCTACTCCACTAAATCAACTCTGATGAACACAGCGCAGCGCAGCGGAGACTAACGGCGCGCTAAGCCACTGACATTCAGCTCTGCAGCAGAGAGACAATTCAAACGCTGCCTACTAGGAAGCAGCGCCACATAGACGACAAAACAGCCACCTAGCTCATGAACAATGAGGCTTTTCTCTCAACTCAGCCTGCCTCCAAAACGGCTTTGTTGCCAGAGATACCCCCCCCCCACCTCCACCTCCCTCCACCACTATCTGCTAAATAATCTGCCTGTGCCTGTAGCTCTGCTGCACGTGCGGTCTATAAAACAGCACCGCACGGCTTTGTGATAACACCTACACACATTATCTGATCAGCAGACGAGTCTTTTGTTACTGAACTCGTTTGAATAACGGTTGGTGGCGAGCAGCATGAAGGAATAACAGACTGACCTCGTCTCCACTGGCCAGCCGGTGGGTCAGCTCCTTCAGGCTCCGCATCATCCTCTCGTCTCTGAAGTCGTACGGGAAGGTTTCCGTCCACTCCGTCAGCAGCTGGAGGATCTTGGGAGCGATCTTCCGGACTCTGATCTGAAAATGCAGGATGAACACATTAGTATTGAGCGAACAGCTGAGAGAACCACAACTAGGATGTGTAAACGTCTAGATTTTGTAGTGGGTTCACAGCTAAGAGAGGGCTTTTCCTGGCTCAAATGAGGTGAAGGTGGTGCCATGCAGGATTTATAGCTATAGCATACCTTGTCAGCTTGAGGATCGCTGAGTCGTTGTTGCTCCATGCACAGGTGACACACCTTCGACATGAGTTCGTACGGGCGGACAAAAAGGCGCGAGCTGAGCAGGAAGGTGAAGATGTACGTCCTCTGTGGAGAGAAAAGAAAATGTGTTTACTACAAAAAGTAAAATCATGATGTCAAATTGATTATTTAAGCTTGAAAATGGGTTTTAAAACCACACGTCACTGGGGGCAATGATACCTAAACAACAAAATATATAAAGTAGGGGGAATGAAAACTTTTACTCCCTGATGTACAGTGAGAAAAAGATGCAAGAAAGCGACTTTAGCACTAACGGGGTCTCAGAGCAGCAGAGCTTCTCAGACAGATAAAAAGAAAAAAAAGGCTTCACCTCCTCACTTTGATGAAACTGCAAAGCAAAAGAAACCACCAGAGATAAAAATAAACAACACTCACATCTGGATAATAGTCTAGAGTCGGGACCAAGTGGTGAACGAGGGCCTCCAGGGACCCGGACGCCAGGTTGTTGTCATGGTAATAGAGGCCGGCGTAGCTGTCGTCCTTGGTCTGGTACAGGTTCTTGTTGTAGCTGCTGGTGTTCAGCTGCCCCGTGAACGGTGGTGTCTGAGGCATGTTGTCCTGTAAATAGAGAAAGTGGACAAACACAGAAGCGGTCAGTCAACGCTCTTAACTTCTCCGATAGATGTTTCACCACAGACGCTGACGCAGGGCGGCCAGAAGAAAACCAAAATAGCTCTCAGACACAAACACAGACGGCAAATGTTTAGGACGCAGTCAACAACCCGTTTCTCCTCCGGATCCCTGCTGTCCATTTTAAGGCTTCTGGGTTTAGTTTATTTGGACGGACAAATGGTCGACTGAAAAAGTTGAAAACTGTGGTTGAGACACAAAAAGCACGAGAGAGAGGAAAATAAGCAGGAGGTTCATGAGTCATGTGCATTACAATGAAACACACTAGAATAGATGCTAACAGATGCTTTATTTAAGTTTGACCCCACTGAGCTTTACAGGGAATTGAAGTATTAGCGCCTTGCTCTGCAGAACCAGTTACAGCTAAACCAGAGCTGTTGGCTAATAGCTGGTATTTAACCACAGAGCTCATAAGGAACGTTCTGCGCTTAAAGACATACATCAAAATGAAAGTACACCAGAAAACGTGTGCGAGCTTGTGAGAGATTCTGGGTCAAACAGCAGCCCCGCAGGACGTCCTGACACTCGGCTCACCCTGAAAGCAGCACTCTGTATGACGATCACGTTGCCTGCTTACTTCCACCGCTACCACATGTTTGTGTGTGTGTGTGGGTGTGTGTCAAGGAGGTAAGAACAACTCCTGATGCAGGGTACGACATGATGACAAGTGGAGGAACACGTGTGCAGTCCTGTGCTAGGGAGCTAGCGTCACGCTAACATCGATCAAGAGAAAGTTGTCAAACTACTCCTGCAGCGTCTCATCGGTCCGTACGTTCCAAACAATCATCGCTCTGTCAATAAATCACTAGATGTGTTACCTCCATGCTACGAGGACGTGACAGCACGTTACCCAAGAGGCATTTTAAGTACTACCAACTCTAGCATTAATGTCTAAACTCAAACTGGTCCTCACAAAGATACAACAACAAGCTCACACACACTTTCCTCTGCCAGCCTGCTGACCTCTGACCCTGGCACCTCGGCTCAATCCCATGCCAGGCAGACTTATGGCTGGGGAGACACAAAGGGCCTTTTCACACTGCAGGGGGGGTGGAGAAGGGGGTCGTGCAGGGTGCAACAACCCTACCCCCACCCGCCATCCTCCTCCACCACCCCTCCACCACCACCTTCTAGACAATATGCTGCCCCGTGGCGGCCTGCCGAGTCAGGAAGCCTTTAAGGCTGATGCACTGCGGCGCTGCTGCCAGGGACGGATACAAGGATGCCAGGAGGTATAAACTACACCTGCCCACACACTGCCACACAACCAGTCCAAACTGTCCTGTGATGTAACGTTGGTTTGCAGAGGAGGCTTACATAAGAACAAAAGAAGCATCCGGACCAGAGAGAGAAATAACAGATATTATTTTGTAGCATCTAACAGAAGTCTTGAGCTTAACCTTTAAAAACAAATCACAAGACGCAGCTCTGTGTGCTCTTGCAGGAGCACACGGCTCGATATAGATCCCTAAAACAACCCCTGTTTATTCATAAGTTCACTTAAAGCCTCCACCCACACGAGGCAAACCTTCCACCCTTCCACTTTCACACGCATGCCGCTCCATAATGCACGCGTGCACACACAGACCATCGCTATTATTCAGCCAGACAGCCGTGATGGCCATTTCCATGAGAAAAGGCGAGTGTGAGGAGTCAGAGCATCTGCTGCACCATGTGGCTTCACTGCAGAGAGCGAGAGAGAGAGAGAGACCGGGACATCACGAGTCTGATGGAGTGATACTCGACTAGTAGAAGTCAACTGGGTTGGGATCTTTGTTTATTCCACTTGGGGTTTTGTTTTTCTGAACTTAAGAGCTCTTTTCTTAGAACAAGAAGTACAACCACAGATATCTACTGTCCACAGAGCAGCTCTAGAAGCAGCGCCGGGGTTCAGATGAAGAGCAGCACATGAACAGCAGCAGGTGATCGAGGACTGAGAACTCGTCTCTCTCACTTTTCCCAGCTGGGATGTAAAACCACCAGCTCCCTGATCCCACGCTCGCTTCTCTTACCATGAAGGTGGGGGTTGTTTTGGTTGGATGTGGAGCTCAAACTATTAGGCGACCAACAGAAAATTAATCAAAACAACAATTTTAATACTCCTTTTGTTGTTTCAAGTAATTTTAGTATTTAAATTATTGTTGATTTATGAGTTTAAGAGGACACCAAGGGCTCGGGGAAATTGCCATGGGCACGTGACTAGAGCTGCAACAATTAACTAATCAATAATGAAAATAGTCATCAGTTGCAGCCCTAAACGTGTCCTATCTTTTGACATTTTGTAGATAAACAATGAATTAATAGAGCAAAAAAAGATAATCAATGATCGGAGTATTGTATCGGGAGAAAAAAGGTTGTATTGGTGAACTCCTGGTTGCTGCCCGAGTTCAACATTTCATTGGTGGCACAAGTTAAACAGCCAGTTTAGTTGGACTGGGATTAATCTCAAGATATCCAACCTCCATCTACCAATCAACTCAAATCCACACATCCCCATCCTCTACAGATTCATATGAACACCTACGGTGAAAGCACTGGGTTTATAGAATCTAATATTGCAACAAGTTGTATTGAGTCTTCAGTACTGTGACATCACTCTCCATCTCTTTGAAAAGGTTTGAACAGTTTGGATTAATCTCACGCCGCCAGGGGCAGGTGAGCTTCTTTTGAAGATAAAAGCTGTGTCTCTATTAAAAAAAAACCCCTCAGATAGAGGACACTGAGAGATCAGATGTTGCACTTTGTCCTCTTCTCTAATCTCTTCGTCTCTTGTAGCAGAGCGGCACTATTTGCTGGTACTGGTTTGTTCTGAGGTTGCTTTATTAAACACTCTTGATACAGTCGGTGAAATTGATGCTTTTGGTTCGTTTGCTATTTAGTCTGGTTTGGTTTGCACAAATTAAAGCGGACCAAATAAAAACACATATTTGCTGAAAGGCGTACGAAGGAGAGAATTTATCTTTTTCATCTCGAGAGCTGCCACTTCTCTGAAGGGAATCGTAGACTTATGTATTGCTGTCGAAGTATTTTCACTTTGACTCGACGCTGATCTACTGTGCACACCAACCTCTTCTCCTCCAGTTTATATAGAAAGAAACGTCACTATTATATATATATTCTGTACGTTCTCTTCAGCCCAGATGTCAAGCAAGGAGGTCAGTCCTCTCCCACTCACGTTAACCTGTTGTTTACCTGTGTCCATCTCAACAAATGTCTGCACAGAAAGCCTGCCTTTTGGTTCGCTTTGGTTTCTTTTAATATGTGCGGTGCGGTTCATGAACGCAGTAATTGTACTACCGTTGCGGACCAAAACAACCGGTACGAGACCGCTTGCGAGAGGTGGTCTAGGACCATTATTTTCCGTCCACAATAGTATGATTACTGCGCTCACAACTGCCCAAACGAACCGCACCAATTAAAACAGACTAAATATTGGCTCTTAGTTTCATAAATTTTATCAAATGTACTTTATCTATTTTACTTACAAAGACTAGGGCCACTTTTGGCGATAACTGAGATCCTATTCTTGGGCCAAAAGATGCTAATTAGTTTAGCAGCAAGAGGATCCCACCACCACCACCACCGCCATCTCTGCACTAAAGCCAACAGTGTCTGCTCTCCACACACGCCAGCTGCAGCCTTCACCATAATCCTAAAAACAAAGCGCAGGATGCCGACAAGCAGCGACAACTGAGACATTTACATTTGGCTTCCAGGTGTGTGTGTGTGTGTAGTAGTATTAGTAGTAGTGGTGGTGAAGGGTGGAGGGTGGAGGGGGTGGACCACATATCAAGTCCTGACAAAAGCAAACTCTTGCACGTTGCTGTTGGTTTCCACGTGGCTGCTGGCTGGGTGGCAGCAGAAAGTAAATAAACTAAATGCCACAGCACGGTGGGGGGGGGGTTGGTTAGGTTGGATGGATGGTTTTAATTACAGCCTTGTTGGCTGTGTGTGTAGCCATCTGCCTCAATGTGTAAAAAAAAAAAGTCTAGTTTGGACTTAAATTGGATTTAAAAACAGAGGATATTCAAATTTCTGTCTGTTTCTGCTCAAAAGATGTTTTCAGCTCAAAAGCATCGAGCTGTAAACGGACATACAAATTGTTGCTTTTGGGTGAAAATTTCTTTAAACATTCAAAGTCAGGCCTATTTCTACGCTCACGCAGAGCAGACACTGTTCCCACTTTTATTATTGGCTAAAAAACCAACCACTGATTATCACACGGCAGTGAGTCTCTCAGATGATTCAGGTATGTCTCGTGGTAGTCTTGAGGGGCCGGGACTTTCTTCCTAGTACAGTAACACTGGGAGGTACACTCAGCTGAAACAGGCAGCTTAGAAATGAAACTGAAAGACGTTAAACTGATCATGTGTTGCAGCATTTGGAGGTGAAATACGAGTTGAGGAGAAGTGAAACCAGGACTTTTTGTTTGAGGCCATGGTTCACTGAAAGGTTATAGAAAAGTCAAAATATTTTGTCCTTTGGGGGGAATTTAGAAACAGAAGGGCAGCGGCTCAAAAAAAGCACCAAACCTCCCCGAGCATATCAGGAGTAAAACCCCGCCATTTACGTTAAATTCCCTCCAGGCTGCAGAGCCATCAGTGACACAAGCTTGCAGGTAATTTAGCCTCCAAACGTTCGGGTGGGGCAGCTTCCCCCCGGAGGGGAAAATGACGGAGCCCGGTCTCCTCGTTTTTGCTCAAGCTATCAAAGAGCCGACGGAGGCTCTTCTTCCCGCCCTGCCCGCCGTGTTAACGACCGCTCCTGATGAGCGCCCATCAGCAGTTCTAAAGGCTGTAAAGAAAAAAAAGCCTGAACACACAGAAAAGGATTCCCGTGGTTCACGAGACGCAGCCGGGAACGCCCATTTAAGCACTTCTCCGATGCTATTTTCCTGAGAAATTCCCAAGATTGTGCTGCAGCCACTGAGGTGTACACACAGGTCAAAGCAATAAAGCTCTGAGACTTGTGATGTAATTTGATTGAGAAGTGGTTTCCACAGAAAGAGAAAAGGTTGGGGCTGCAAGAGGAGGCGTCTATAGCAGCGGGGTAATGTGATGCTGCTCGGAGACACTTTGAGGGTCCAGCAGTAAATCAACAGCCCCCCCTCCGCTCTGTAAACACTTAAAGGCACGAGGAATCTCACTCATCCATGGCTTGAGGAAATGAGGGTGAGAGATAGCCGAGTGGCTGCACAGCAGGGCCAAGAGGCCACAGTGGAATAGTGGAAGTAGTCTAAATAAAGACAGCTGGTTGCTGGTGGTGTTGGTGTTAGAAGCTGGCGTGTGGTCACAAGTACTTCAAACTAAACTAGGCGGAAGAGTGTTAAATAAGAATACACCTGTCTGAGAGGGCTGCCAGCAAACAGAGGGACTGGAACATGGACCAACACCACAACTCCACATCCAGCTGACCAGACATGTGACTCCATGTCTCTAGTCTCAAGTAAGTCCCAAGTCACTTGGTCCAAGTCTCAATAAGTCCTTAGTTAAGGCAAGTCAAGTTCTTAAACAGCACATCTTCCCATCCAGCCTGACAGACGTGTGATTCAAGTCATTTAGTCCAAGTCTCAAGCAAGTCCCAGGTTATTTGGTCTAGGTTTCAAGTAAGTTCCAAGTCATTTGGTCCAAGTCTCAAGAAAGTTCCAAGTCCCAAGTAATTTGGTCCAAGTCCCAAGTATGTTCCAAGTCACTTGGTCCATTTCTCATTTAAGTCCAGAGTCATTTGGACCATTTCTCCCTAATCAACAATATTCATATTTTATATTTAAACTGAAAACAAAATTGACACAGACACGTCTTTCGATTCATTTATTTTCTGTCAATTCAAGACAGAACAGCAGCAACAACAACAGACCAGAGAGGAGAGGCGGCTCACCACAGAGAAATCTTTATCTCTCTCGACCTTTTAACCTTTTCCAACCACCTCCTACATCCACACCAGTGATGAATGTTGTTCTACCAACAGGGTAATGTTTGCAGCTGTGGCACCGAGTGGTAAAAATCACAGCTTCCACACAGGATTCTGTCACCTGGCGTCACCTCCCTTGACAGCCTCATGAATCCCCCCCGCTGACACTAAAACATCCTGCACAGAGGGGACGCCGCAGCAGAAAACAACAACACCTTCATGGCTTCTGATACGTCAAGAAACAACAAGTTAAGATTCAACAACAAGTAGACTACAGCTTGGGATGAGATACTGGAAACGTTAAACAGGTTATACAGACACATTTCAACTTGTGTTTTGAGGCGTGACGCTCTCTTTTTAGGTATTTCCCCGCCCAGATGCATCTTGAATGACGCCTCAATACCTTGATCTAAAAGACTAAAGGCATCTATGTGCAAACTGGGCAAAATTTGGTTGAAAAGTAGAAGTTTTTCTTAGATATCTGCGTTATAAATCCATCGATTCACCACATCTAAAAGACTGTATTTCAAGGTGCAGTCAGGACCTGCTTCACAGTCATTTAAATACAAGTTACATATAACCAAGCTTTCACTTTGCAGCCAAATTTAGTCCATAAAGTGCTCCACAAAACACAAGTTAAGCATCTGCAACTCCATGACAACTCCATCTACTGATGAACTTGCTAATCAATAAATCAGAGCTAGTTTAAGCGATAAACACTGCTCATTTCTTTCAATCCCCCAAAGCTCTGCAGTCTTCACACCACTTTTTATGTACAATTACATCACCGCTTGCATCAAAATATCAGAACCCCCAAAGCATCTATTTGCCTGCATTTCTTTTTTACAAACAAAGCCCACCATAACACCAGAGTACAGCAGCAATCATGCAATCCACAGCAACAATAACTCATTCAAGTGTTTCCAGAGGAGGCACCCTCACACACTGTGAGCCTGCCAAATCACCAATAAACGGATTTAACTTGTCAGCACATTAAGGAAACCCTCAATGCATGCTTGTAGTACAGAGAGGTGGCACGGAAAGCCAAGGAGAGCAGGCCAGAGTTACACAGGAGAGATGTGGGATTAACTGCACTGATCCCTCACTGGCTTCAGGAGGAGATGGGAGGAGATGGGAGGGGGGGAATCCTCTTAACCAGGAGGTAGTGGGGGTTAAATATAGTCCAGCATTTACACTGTGGTACATTTCAGGGGTCACTTTAGGGAAAAATAACAGATAAGACACCAAATTTGTGTTTGTTTTGATTGTGGAGGATGGAGATTTGGATAAAGCCAATAAAGGCGCACAGCCAGCTCTCACACTGCAATAAAGGGTCCATATAAACACAAAAAAAACTCAAGATGCATTATTAATATTTGCAGGTAAATTGGGAAAATACCTTTAAAATCTGTTTTGGTTGGGTTTTTTTTTGCTTTGTTGTTTTTTTTTTAACTCTACTCTTTCTTTTTGTCATTATTATTATTATTATTTCTTCTCTTGGCTTTGTTTTGAATGTTGAGGTTGTTTTCTCTATAGTGTACTTGATGGGTTTGTATGTAAGCTCATCGACTTAAAAGTTGGTTTATAGACTGTTGTAATTAAAAAAAACAGTGGATTGCATATATATGAAAACAGCCTTGAAAAAATAAAGTATACAAAAAATGAAATCAGTGGTCAGTTGGTGGTACATTTCAGGGGTCACTTTAGGAAATAATTAACAGATAAGACACCAAATTTGTGTTTGTTTTGCTTCTGGAGGATGGAGATTTGGATAAAGTCAATAAAGGCGCACAGCCAGCAATCACACTGCAATAAAATGTCGATATAACACAAAAAAACTCAAGATGCATTATTAATATTTGCAGGAAAATAGCTTTAAAATCAGTGGTCAGGTGGTTTACGCAGAGCTGCCTCTTTAAGGAGACATAAAGTGCGCTCTCTTTCCAACCACCTGCGCGCATTGTGTGTCCAAGAGACGCACCAACAAAAACATCCAATAAACAATCATCCTCACAATCATCCTCACCTCAATAAGCAGGAATCCAGCTGTGAATCTCCCTCGTATCCTTTTTCCAGAAAACCTTGCAAAACCGCCTTTTATTTCCGACACTTTCTCCTTTTTACATGTGAATCTAAACCCGGTGCTCCCGGTGGATCACTGCAGCATTATTCAGCTGCAAAATGCACGAAAAGAAGAGCGCGTCTAGTTCAGAGGAGAAGAAGAATCCGTGAGAATGAATGAAAGCTCCGGCTGTGTCTCTGTTGCTGTTGCTGCTCCTCCGCCTCCTCTCTGTGTGTTTGAGCTCCGGAGCTCCGATCAGCCTCAAGACTTCACTGTGACGGAGAGGCAGCAGCCAATCAGAGGAGAGGAGAGGACTCACCCCTCCTCCTCCATCTCATCATCCCCCTCTCCTCTCCTCTCCCTTTCAATTTCATTTCTCTTTCTAGATCTAAACTCTGACGTTTTTTCCATCTGTATCTTCCTTCCTCTTATAAGTTTCAATTCAGATTTATTTTTATTTAGCCTACAGGGATGATAGATGACATCATCTTAATCCAAAAGAAAAAAAGTACAGTATGACAAACACATTGAAAACTTTCCCAATTTCTGAGGTGTAAGATTAGTTTCTGTTCACCGCAACACACAAAAATCAAGACTTTTATTTTTATATATAACTGGATTTATTATGATATAAATAAATAATTGGTCCCCGATATTGTTGGCTTATAATAACTCGATTTATTATGATATAAATAAATAATTGGTCCCTGATATTGTTGGCTTATGGTAAATGGTAAATGGACTTGCATTTTTTCTAGTCTTCCAACCACTCAAAGCGCTTTACACTACATGTCAGCATTCACCCATTCACACACACATTCATATACTGATGGCAGAGGCTAAGGTGCCATCTTTGCCCATCAGGATCTCATCTAAATACTAAATCTAAGTATGCTTCGGGAGCAATTTGGGGTTAAGTGTCTTGCTCAAGGACACATCGACGTCGACATCAAACCACCGACCTTCCGATTGGTGGACAACCTGCTCTACCCTCTGAGCCACAGCCGCCCTTATGTGTGTTTAGTCAGTTTCACTACAATTTGCACTTTTATTAACAAATAAGTGTGGCCAAACAGGTTTAAAAATGTGAGAAAGAGAGTTACAGGGGTTATTCATTTGTTAATTTGTTACCTCAATGCAGAAAATAAGGAAGGGCGGCCACCGACATTTTAAAAAAAATATTATTTATTTATTTATTTTTTGACCAGGAGACTGGTGTTTTGTTTTGTAAGTTACATTAGTGACGTTTTTCCGTAGATGTTACATTGTTTCTGTACGTATTTTAAGCCCAACCATGATGCTTTTCCTAAACCTAACTAAGAGGTTTCGTTGCCTAAACCTAACGATACCATAGTTTTGTTGCATGGCGTACAAATGACACGTGAAAAGCCTAAAATTATCCCCTTTTTCAAAGTATTCATAAAACCGCCCTTAAGATGCTATACAGTAGATCCGCCACAACAACCAAGAACACTTACAAAAAGTCTTTCATACCAGATGCCATAACTTTTTTAAATTCGTATATTCGTAACATTCACACTGGGACCATGTCCGTTACTGTTCTCTGTACTGTGTATATTGTGCTATTTATTGTATGTATTGGGATTTATGTTGATGTGTTTTATCAAGAGCCGCAACGATTAGTCGATCAAATAATCGCCAACTATTTTGATAGATTAATTGTTAAAGAAATTTTTCATGCAAAAGTGTCAGAAAATGCTGTTTTCAGCCTCTCAAATATGGAGATTTCCTGTTTTTCTCTGTTTTATATGATATTAAGATGAATATCTTTGAGTTTTGGGCTGACACAACAAGACATTTAAAGACATCACATTTTTATCTTACACGTATTGTCATTCTATCTTATCTTATTTATTGACCCGCTCTCTCATCCTACACATTTCATTGTACTGTTGACCCTGTGTTAATCTGCACATGACAAATAAAACTGAAACCTGAAACCACCTTGGACTTTTAGAAGCTGGGACGGACATTTTTCACTATTTTCTGACATTTTATAGACCACACAATTCATCGATTAATCAAGATAATAATCAGCAGATTAATCAATAATGAAAATAATCTTTAGTTGCAGCCCCAGTTTCAACCAACCTGTGAAGCCGAGGGCAAATTTTCACATTTGTGGACTATAAAGATTATTATTATCCTAAATATCTGTACCAAATATAATAACAATACATCCGATAGCTCTTAAGATATTTCACTAAAAAACACTAAAGTTGACATCATGGTGCGCTAGAGTAAAAGTCAGGAGAGCAACAAAGTCAGTAGGATTCCTCCTCTGGGGAGCATGAATGTCTGATACCTGATAGTTGATTCAGTCTGGACCAAAGGGGTGGACCAACAGACATCGGCATCACTAGACTATGACAACAATAACAACAAGAACTACATTAACTATACTAAAATACTCCTTATCGTCCTGCTCTGTATATTAAGTGTGTTTTGTGTATTCATTGTGACCTGCCGATGAGCTACAGGGGAAAACTGTCTCTAAGCTAACAAGGTTATAATTTCACACTCACCCATAAATATTTTTAATTTATTCTCTCCGCCCTCCGTCCCCCCTTTACTCC
Source organism: Sebastiscus albofasciatus (assembly GCA_916701655.1). Classification (NCBI taxonomy): domain Eukaryota; kingdom Metazoa; phylum Chordata; class Actinopteri; order Perciformes; family Sebastidae; genus Sebastiscus; species Sebastiscus albofasciatus. Next base: position 38,967 of record CAKAOI010049017.1, read on the forward strand.
TCTGTTCTCCCATTTACATCTCCATCCCTCCCCCCACTCTCTCTCTCTCTCTTTATGTCTACACGCCTCACTCTTAGTTCAGGTCATGTATGCTGAAGCTTCATGACCACCGAGAGAAATTATAATTATACAGATTACATCAGTGAAGAAGCTGTCGCATGGAATGAAACCCAACAGCTGAGTCTCTTTCTCCGTCTCCCAACACAACAAAACGCACCGCTTGGTTCTTCAAACCAACAGTGATGTTCATTGTTTGTCCAGATAATTCAAGGTGACAACTGTTTCTATAAGTGGGCGACACATGAAAAGGAAGCTGCCTTTTGTTGGGAAATAAAAAGAACTTGAATCATTTGATTTCTACACAAAAAAATGTGCAAATTAAATGACACAATCGTGCAAACCACAATTATGTTTAAATGTATTAAATCCTTTGATGCAGTGTTCTGCTCTTGGCAGTGTCACCGTGTTTTATCTGCAGAGTTATAAGAGTCATTGTGTGATTTATTAGTTCAGTTCTTTTTAATTTATTTAGCGTTCATTTAACCAGGAAGGTCAATAAAGAATAATTCTCATCTATGACAACCTGGAGAGACGAGAAATTGGAGTTATGACACAAAAAATACTGCAGAAAATGTCATTCTAACACAAAAGCTTATTTTCATTTGTTTACAATGTCCCTTGTTCATCTTTAAACAAGAGAAAAGAGAACAAGACTGCAGAATGTTTTCCTCTTTGTTAAGCCAAACTTCGCTGTAGTTCAGTTACTCTAAACAGTAAAGAAATGTGACTTATATAAAGACTACATACTGGAACGTTGTGCTTGGCTGACTTTCTCCACATTTGCGAGCAGAGTAATAAGCCTCGGTAAAATAACAGCAAATCAGCCCAAATCTCGTCAACATCCAGAGGTATTACGTAACGTGGTATTAGCACAGATTTACGTATAGGCACTAATCCTGCTTTTCTCTCGCTTCAATGACCGCACGGAGTTTGACCACTAAGATCAGGATTGCAGTCATTATGGTGGACACAAACACAAACATATGCCGGCAGACAACACAAACAATAGTCCAGTCAGGCCTGGACCAGGTTTCCATTTCAAGTGGACAGACAGTATAATTGTGTGTATTAACAAGGCTTTGAACAAAATACCTTTCAGTCTGGGGCTTTGTCTTTAAGGGAGGCTCATTTTTGGATTAGTTTTCCAAACAATTTCCTACAACGACTGACACTGACTGAATGTGACAGAAGAGCAGGTTTCAATTCCCAAATTACTAGCATGAAGAGCAACCACATTAAAAAGAGCAAGCAAGAAAATATTGTCAACTTATCCCATGAAAAGACCAAAACCAATATTGTGTTGGTCCGTTGTTTCAATACTTTCCAATCTTCATACCCCTGTCTGTGGCTCTCAAGGTGAATGTGAGATTGGGAGCATTTCTGATGCCTCCACACAGCTCTCAACATGGCGACAGCTGAGCCGGCGGCTCAACGCTAACAGTGAAAACAACAGCAACACTGCTGTATGAGAGCAGTGCAGAGCGGCGGCTGTGAGCTAACCAGTGGGGCACGCTTACGTGTAATAACATGCAATAAAAGCATGCACGGCCAGCCCGGCTATGTCAACAAAGCAAGGAGAAGTTCTGATTATAACACACACAGAGGGAGAGCGACTTCATTCTCTCGCGTTTCTGCAAGCGTGATACGAGGCTGATATGAAATGTTATTAATGAAGCTTTTTTTGGTTGGAAAACATCATCATCCAACGTTTCCTGTGGTTTCCTTAAACATACCATGCCAACATTTATTCTGGCGACTGGGTTGAAATATAATATGTAGTTTGATTTTCAGAAGAGGCTCAGTGATTTCCTAAAACAGCTGCTCACTAGTTTTTAACAAACCTTACTCAATTATTATTTTCAGTGGTGGATCAATACACATTTGGTGCTCTAGTGAGTATTTGGAGCAGCAGGACGGTGTATTTATCTAGATTGTATATGTTCATGAAGGAACATGTCACAAAGTGCAACTCATTGATGTGTTTTTGGACAATGATGGAGCTCTGTGGCAGAGAGGAATAAGACATATCAAGCTCTAGATACACAGACGATACTCGTTAGTAGATACATTAATTGCTGGGTTTGGTCTTTTCATGGGATTAGTTGTTGTTTGTAATTCCTTTGTCTGGTTTCTAACATGTCTGAATGACAGAATACCAGCCTGACCAGTGTTGATTGCGATCTGGTTTCAGCATTTCAAAAGCTAACGGATGTGGGGCTTTTCCAATCTAACTCGTTCACACTCTGTGCCATTCAACACGATTTGCCCTGAAGGCAGCGTGAAACATTCCCAAGTTGTCCATCCAGGTAACAATCAGCTACAGCCTGGAGCTTTCATAAACAGGATTCCTGTGAGTGTAAAGCAGGGCGTTCACAGAAAACGGCACTCTGGGTTAGAGCAAAAATATATAAATCACAAATCAAACCAGTGCTGTGAAAAGGTACAATATGTCCTCAGCTTCATTAACAGGCTGTGTGACTGAAGACATCAGATGTTTACTGTTGTGTGGAGAAACAGCCTGACTGGAGCATCAGAACTGTGCTAAAGGTCTCTTACGCAAGTGTGACATCCAGACTGATGTGCTGCATTTGAAATGTTCCTGCAGGGAAATAAATAAACACTGACTTTATGTTTGTGCTACATTCCCCATATAGCTTCAACACGGAGCGGTAAAGATAGGCATCGGGAGGTTACAGTGACATGTTTCCCATTTGTGCCGCCCGGGTAGCAGCCAGGTCACAGTTCAGTGTCTCAGTGCTCATGGACACTCGGGACAAACATCCTGAGTCATGATAAACACCTATTTTTGACACAGAGGGAACTGCACAGCTCTTTCATTTTAATACAGATATATTGTACATCTTTTGTAGTATTTCTTTCATATCTTTATTGTAATTTTCTTCTGCTCTATATTTGATTTTTATTTTCTCTTACTATGTTTATGTTATGTAGCAATACACCA